>JAWDJE010000012.1:25723826-25988826 GCA_035047345.1 Bradypodion ventrale
CTCTGTACAGTCATGCGTCTTTCCCCAGGCCCGGTAAGACCAGTGGCTGAGTCACCGCGGGACAGCTTCCATGCGCGGATCTGGCAAACCCATTTAAGGAAAGATGAATGAATTGCCTAGGGAATCTACTTCCTTTTAAAAAATAAATAATCAGGCCCACAGCGCCATTTCATTGTGCCCCCCCCCTTCCAAGGGCAGTTGAGAAACAAAATGGCTGTCACTTTGAAGCTGTTGGGGCAAAATGGCCACCCCACCCCATTGTGCAGGCAGGGCACAATGTCACTTATACAGACCACAAATTGCCATAGTTGCCGGCATATAAGACGCATCGGAGTATAAGAGTTATTTCCAAAATAGGCCACTATATGCATACTCCACTTTTCCAGTTTATTTTAAGAGGGGAAAGTGGGTCTTACTGTAAAGGTAAAGGTAAAGCTAAAGGTTACCCTTGCTCGAAAGCCAGTCGTATCCGACTCTAGGGTGCAGTGCTCATCTCTGTTTCAAAGCCAAAGAGCCAGCGCTGTCCGCTTCTGCAGACGTTTCCGTGGTCATGTGGCAGGCACGACTAGACACCGGACTATATATGCCAGCAAATACGGCAATTAGCATTTTGCCCCCAACATGCTGGGAACTCATTTTACCGACATTGGAAGGATGGAAGGCTGACTCAACCTTGATTCCTGGTCAGGATTGAACTCACAACCTTTTGGCTGCCATATAGCTGTTTAACCCCTGTGCCACCAGGGCTCTATAAGGACAGGCGGCTTCCCTGTAAATGGTGTTCTTCTTCGTGGTCCTCTGTGAATCCACACGAATGGGTTTACTACGTGTATGTGCAAGTAAACCCATTTGTGCGGATTCACAGAGAGCTCCGGTGGTGCAGGGGTTAAACTGCTGTGTTGTAGCTGAAAAGGTTGTGAGTTCGATCCTGACCAGGGATCAAGGTTGAGCAGGGGCAGAAATAGACATTGTAGAATCTCCTTGCAATTTCTTGCTTTTAAACTGCTAGGTTGGCAGGAGCCGGTACAGGCGACAGGAGCTCACTCCGTCATGCAGCACATGGGTCTCAAACTTCATTAGACCGTTATATTTAACAAGCAGTCACACTTAAATATCTCCCCATATAAGCACTTAGTGCCCTCTCTGAGTGGTTCACAGGTTCATTAGCATTTTGCCCCCATTAACATGCTGGGTACTCATTTTACGAACCTTGGAAGGATGGAAGGCCGAATCAACCTTGATCCCTGGTCAAGATCGAACTCACAACCTTTTGGTTGCAGGACAGCAGTTTAACCCCTGCACCACCAGGGAACACAGCCTGCCAAGTGACTTTCCCGGGCGACGTGCCCGCTTGCTGGAAGCCGCTCTGAGGTGCCACCCAGTTTACCCAGCGAACCGGCTGGGCAGGCCGTGGGTCCCCAGCCAGCCAGGCTGGGACGGGAGGCAGGCGGAAATTGCACCGGTGGTTCTTGCCAAACCACGTTCGCCTCCCAGGCCCAGCCTTCTGCGGAATTGGCAGGGGCCTTTGCATGGGCAGGAACAGGCAGGAGCCTCCACACCGGTCGGATGGCAGCCTGCCATGGATGCTTTAGCAGTAGGCTGCTGTGGGTCAGACTAGATGACCTGTGGGTTTCCTTCCGACTCCAAAAAAGGGGCACTTCTAGCTTAAGTCACGCAGGCTAAGCTTCTGGCTCACAGTTATCCAAAGGCTCAGTGGTTAAGACGATGAACATGAAGACTGGAAGGTCAGTGGTTCGAGACCCGAGTACTGCACAACGGAGTGAGCCTCCTGTCTCTGTTCCCAGCTCCTCCCAACCTAGCGGTCAGAAAGCAAGAAATTGCAAGTAGATAAACGGGTGTCACTTCGGTGGGAAGATAAACAGCATTTTGTGCACTCCAGTCTTTCGTCATGCCCGCTACATGTTCATGGAAACGTCTACAGACTCAGACAGCGCTGGTTCTTTGACTGTAAACAGAGATGAACACTGAACCCTAGAGTCGGATACAACTGGTTTTCGAGCAAGGGCGACTTTTACCTTTACCTATAGTTTTAATTCACACGTTGGGGTACACAGAAAGAGCCTCCTCGAATATTGTGGTATATGGTGGGTGACGTGATGCTGAACATTTAATTGGGAGTGGGGGGGGAGAAGACAGGACTCTCTGGAAAAGACGATAATGTTGGGAAAGATTGGAGGCAGCAGGAGATGAGGAAGGCTGAATGTGAGATGGATTGACTGATTAACACTAGCCACATTAGACCTCGAGCCCTCTGGTCAGGACTCTCTTCAGGCAGCAGTACAACAGTTTAACCACCGTGCCTCCAAGACTCTTAGTCAAAAAAGTTATTTTTCTGACCACAGAAGGATGGAAACGGCTGAGTCAACCTTGATCCCTGGCCAGGGTTGAACTCACAACTTTTTGGTTGTACTGCAGAATCCCAGCCAGTCCCTAACTTAGCTCTGTGATGCTGGTGAAGGATGATGGGATTTGCAAAAAAAAAAAAAATGCAAAGTGTGGCAACATGCACCGGTGCCACTTGCTTTGGAAGGGGGCGGGATTGAATCGTGCATGCATGCGCTAGAACCACAGGTTGGGGTTCTGGATTAGGAACGATGGCAGGTTTAAAACCAGGAGCCAGTTGGGCCTGGGCTTAAGAAGGCCTCGAACGATGCAAACATCCCCAGGCGCCTGCCCTGATCCAGCCCAGAATAAGGCTGGATCTCCCAGTCAAAAGTCTAGTGGCGCGGCAGGTTGTTTCTGCCAAAGGTAGCGTTGCACAACAGGTAGAGGCGGCCGGGGATGTTCCTGCTAAAGGCTTGGTTCTTGATTTGCCAAAATACGCTGGACGACGCCTCCAGGAAGTTAAAAGCCACGGTTTTGTTATATATCCACTTTTCCAACGAGAGGAACGCTTGCCGGGGAAAAATTGATGCGCAAAATTGATCCGAAATGCACATTGCTAAGAGTGGCTGGAATGCTCAGTGGTTAAAGTCTCTGGATGCAAAAAATCAGAGGGGTTGAGAGTTCGATTCTCTAGTGCCGTGATGGCAAACCTTGACACTCCAGGTGTTCTTGGACTTCAATTCCCAGGAGCCCAAGCCCCCTGTGAATCCACACGAATGGGTTTACTGCGGTTCATCCGGCCCACGCTGCCCTCGTCGCTCCCGGAAGCGGAAGTAAAACACACACAGATGGAGGAAGGGTTAACCCAGAAGAGCATTAACCATACGGGCGCGTTTTACTTCCACTTCTGGGAGCGACACGGGCCGCGTGGGGCGGATGAATCCCATTCGTGTGGATTCACAGGGTGTTTGGGCTTCTGGGAACTGAAGTCCAAGAACAGCTGGAGTGCCAAGGTACGCCATCACAGCTCTAGTGCAATGATGGCAAACCTTGGCACTCCAGCTGTTCTTGGACTTCAGTTCCCAGAAGCCCAAGCACCCTGTGAATCCACACAAATGGGGAAACCCCATTCGTGTGGATTCACAGGGGCTTTGGCTTCTGGGAATTGAAGTCCAAGAACAGCTGGAGTGCCAAGGTTCGCCATCACGGCTCTAGTGTGTCTCCCAAGAGACTCCAGACTGTATAAATTGCCCTTTCTTGAAAACCAGTTGTATCCGACTCTAGGCTTCAGTGCTCATCTCGGTTTACAACCAAAGAGCCCGCGCTGTCTGTGTCTGCAGACGTTTCTGTAGACACATGGCAGGCATGACTAAACCCCGGAGTGCACAGAACACTGTTTACCTTCCCACTGAAGTGGTACTTATTTATCTACTTGCAACGTCTTGCTTTCGAACTGCTAAGTTGGCAGGAGCTGGGAGAGTGACAGGTGTTCACTCCGTCATGCAGCACTCGGGTCTTGAACTGCTGACCTGCCGACCTTCCAGTCGTCAAGTTCAGCGTCTTAACCACCTGAGCCCCCCACAGTTCAAGACCTGGGTACTGCATGATGGATTGAGCGCCCGTCTCTGTCCCAGCTCTTGGGATATGAAAGGAGCCTCATTTGGGCATCCCTTGAGCGGAGATTTCACCACAAAACTCCTTCCAACCCAGAACAATTTCTGACACGAAATTGTTATTATTATGCAATTTAAATTGAACAACACAAATAATATCTGCTAGCACTCCCTCAGACAGCTTCGGCGGCCAGATGGCCATTTTGCCCTTCCTCCACCCCATGGCATTTCTGGTTGTGGTGGTGGTGGGCCGCATGAAATAGTGTTGTGGGCCACATCCGGCCGTCGGGCTGCAAGTTGAGAATCCTTGTTTTAAACAATCTACCAGAGAGCAAATAAAACAAAAAAAAAAGTTGTGTCACGTTAAAGACAAACTCCTATATTTAAATGTGAGCTTTCATGGATCGAGTCCACTTCGTCAGACAGAAGATTGAAACGCTATCCTCTCTCTAGAAAACCCAGTATCCTTTAATAACTGATTAGTCCTCTGATTCAAATCAGGTTAAAATGTGATAAAACACATTAGATAAAATAGACTCTAGAAAGGGTCACCATAAGCCAGAATTGGCTTGCCAGCACATAAAGCTGATTAAACACGACCCATGAGCTCCCGTCTTCATCCCAGCTCCTGCCAACCTAGCAGTTCAAAAGTAAGAAATTGCACGTAGACAAATAGGTACCACTTCGGTGGGAAGGTAACAGTGTTCCGTGCACTCCGGTGTCTAGTCATGCCTGCCACATGGCCACGGAAACATCTGCAGAAGCAGACAGCGCTGGCTCCTCGGTTTTGGAAACAGAGATGAGCACTGCACCCTAGAGTCGGATACGACTGGCTTTCGAGCAAGGGAAACCTTTACTTTTACCTTTACATGGGTCTTGGGAGGAAGGGTCGTTCTGCTGTATTATCTGGATTGACTCCATTTTCTCCACTGAGCACGTGCTCAGTGGCAAAGCTAGTCTTTCCCCCTGTAAAATGGGTGCAGCGGCTCCCAAGGCACAAGGACATCCCTGTCAAGTGTTGCCTGTGAAAATACGGGAAATTCTCCGGGCACAGAGAGGCTGTGTGAAAAAAGAGAAACGTGCTCCAAACACTATTTGCAATGAACCATTGGCCAACCTGGAACCTAATCATGTTCACCCCTGTCATGGGTGTCATGGGTGTTTGTTACATACCTGTCAAGTTTTGGATCTGGAAATAAGGGAAATTTCCCGGCAAATACGGGATACTTGACAGCTATGCTTATCCTTTGCTGCCTTCCAATGGCGGCAATAGGGCATTGCAGTCTAATTAATAAGGAATGACAGCAGGAAAGAGGGTAAAATAAGGGGTTTTCCAGGCCAATAAGGGATACTTGACAGCTATGATTCTACTGTGCTGCCCCCCAATGGCGGCAATAGGGCATTGCAGTCTAATTAATAAGGAATGACAGCAGGAAAGAGGGTAAAATAAGGGGTTTTCCAGGCCAATAAGGGATACTTGACAGCTATGCTTACCCTGTGCTGCCCTCCAATGGTGGCAATAGGGCATTGCAGTCTAATTAATAAGGGGTGACGGCGGGAAAGAGGGTATAATAAGGGGTTTTCCTGATCAATAAGGGATACTTGACAGCTATGATTCTACTGTGCTGCCCTCCAATGGTGGCAATAGAGCATTGCAGTCTAATTAATAAGGGATGATGGCAGGAAAGAGGGTAAAATAAGGGGTTTTCCCAGCCAATAAGGGATACTTGACAGCTATGCTTATCCTGTGCTGCCCTCCAATGGCGGCAATAGGGCATTGCAGTCTAATTAATATGGGATGACGGCGGGAAAGAGGGTAAAATAAGGGGTTTTCCCGGCCAATAAGGGATACTTGACAGCTATGGTTTGGTATTTCCCAAATATAAGCCTTGAAAAGTGGTTCTTCGCTTCGACATCGACAATAAATTTATTTATTTATTTATTTAAATAAGGGTTGGCATCAGGGCCTAAAAATCTTACTTTCGGGGATGGCAATGCTGCCATCTCCCAGCCCGGATGACCTAGGGAACGGCCCGACACAAGAGTCCACGGGCGACCGACTCCAAGGGCATCCCTTCTCCCCTGGCAGAACGGCTTTTAATTTTCACTTAGAAAATAAAAGGGGAACGCTGCAAAATCTTGGCAGGATGACACACAAAAACGACAACACCCAGGCCCTTAATAAAACTACTGAAATGAAGAACAATAAAACGCTTTGTTTGAAAGCGACGCAGGGTTTTAAAAAAAGAATCTCCTAATGTCTAAGACTCTCCTCAGCCATTGCTTGGAAAGAGACACCCGTCAAGGCTCGGAGGAAAGGTGCGCTTTATGTGCACCGAGTTTGGAAAGCACAGGCTCTCCCAAATCAAGACTACAAATGTCTAAAACAGGGATTCCCAACCTAAGCCCCATTTTTAAACATTTTTAGCGTGGTGGGGGGCACTTCCTACTCTCATTACCAACATACCTACAAGTTGGTGATTATGGACATTTCACTGCTACCGACACATCTTGCTGTGACCTTGCAGAGAGCAGCTGCCTGGAATCATACGTGTCAACCTTCCCGGATTGGCCGGGATTCCCCGTTTTTTGGCGCCGATTTGCGCCATTTCCCGCCCGGAGCTGCCAAAACCCCGGAATTTGGCAGCGGGGAGAAAGAGGTACTGCGCATCCTTTCTACACAAGTTGTGTAGAACCCTTCTACGCTTGCGTAGAACCCTTGTACGCATGCGTAAAATGCTACGCAGAACCATTCTGCGCAAGTCCCGTATTGTCCGGAGCTGTGGTTGACAGGTATGCCTGGAATGAAGAGCAGGGCTCTTGTGCCTTTGGTTGGAAGTTACCTGCTAAAGCTTCCCGCTGTTAAGGTACAAGAGCCCCACCTGCCTTCCACAGTGTGTGACTCCTCTATCAGGACACTTGGAGCTGCGATATGTGTCCCTTTCAATCCCAATGAGTGGCAACCTAGAATTGTGCAGAAAATTAGGGTTTTGGCCTCTTTTGTGGGTCAACGATATCTCCGAATGATTTTTTTTTTTTAAAGAAGGAGTAAGATCTCGACGTGGGAGGCCAAAATGCAGAAAACTATGCTGGTTGCCGTCGTACACCGGATTCTCCGCATCCAAAACAAAAGTAGCTTTGAGTGGGGAAAATCTTTTGCAGTCTAGAACTGATCCATTTGGCACCCTATCTGGGGTCACCGAGACACAGTCTATAGAGCAGCTGAGAATATATCTTTTCGGCACAACTAGGCCATACTTGTCAAGTTTTGGGTTTGGAAATAAGGGAAATTTCCCGGCAAATACGGGATACTTGACAGCTATGCTTATCCTATGCTGCCCTCCAATGGAGGCAATGGGCATTGCAGTCTAATTAATACGGGATGACGGCGGGAAAGTGGGTAAAATAAGGGGTTTTCCTGGCCAAAAAGGGATACTTGACAGCTATGAACTAGGCACCACTCCCCACTGTCTCCGAATCCCCTGCACCTTGATCTGGCTCGGACAGTCATCCATCCTTATCTGCCTTCCCCCCCCCCCCCCCAACCCCGCTAGGCTCTGGCGTCGGACGTGTTCAGCCTTTTCCCAAATGGGTGTCTGGTTGTGACTCATGGCTGAGTTTGGGGCCCTTGTGCAAGCCAGGCATAAAAGCCCGACTCAGCACCTCTGGCAGGATCGGGGCTGAGCCTCTTGCTTCAGCAAAACATTAAAAACCTGCCCAGTCACTTTGCAGCCGGTGGAAGGGAGGCAGGCAGGGAGGAGGAGGAGGAGGAGGAGAATCATTGCAGCATGGACTACCTCCCAATGGCTGCTTGGGCTTCCTGTAAAGGAGTCGAACACAAGAAATTGCAACTAGATAAATAGGTACCACTTGGGTGGGAAAGGTAACAGCATTACTAGCAAGAGTCTAGTAATGCCTGCCACATGGGCACGGAAATGCCTGCGGACACAGACGGTGCTGACCTCTTTGGCTGTAAACGGAGATGAGCACCGAACCCTAGAGTCAGATATGACTGGATTTCATGCAAGGGTAACCTTGACCTTCATCTTTACTTGGTAATACTTTGGGTAGGCAGAAATCCCACCGGTCCAGCCTTCCTTGGCCTAAACGAGGAATGGGACGAGTCCCTAGCAAGCCCGCTTGCCTTCCGAAAGGTTTGGTGGCCACCTCACTCTGCACGTGGTCAGGAACGCGCCTGTTATCAGTCCTTCACACTTCCCTGGTGACGCAGGGGTTAAACTGCTGTACTGCAACCAAAAGGCTGTGAGTTCGATTCTGACCAGGGCTCAAGGCTGCCTAGCATGTTCCACCCTTCCCTGGTTGGCCAAATGAGGACCCAGCATGTTAATGGGGGCAGAATGCTAATTAACTTGTGAACCGCCCAGAGGGTGCACTAAGTGCATATATGGGGCGGTATAGAAGTGTGATTGCTATGGCTACATCCTTGTTAACAATGTTCTATGATGTCTCTTTCTGCCCCTACACTCTATCAAGTTCTTCTTTGTGGTCTCTGTAAATCCACACGAATGGGTTTACTGCACGTATGCATGACATCACAACCCAAGTTTAATTTCTCTGGTGAGCGAGACAAGTCATATTTCTCAAAGATGGATTAGGAGAGTCCATCATGCAACCTCCCCTACGTCATTTCGGCATCTGCTCAAGAGTCAAAGCGCGACAGATGTTGGTGTGACTTCAGCCCAACTTGGCTCTCCAGCTGTTCTTAGACTTCAATTCCCAGAAGCCCAAGTCAACACATCTGCTGATCGGGGATTCTGGGAATCGGAGTCCAAGAACAACTGGAGAGCCAAGTGTGCTCTGCTTTAGCCCAACACATCTGAAGGCATCTTATCAGCAAGAGCTTGATGACAAGAACAAACATTCTTGAGGGTGCGCAAGAGCAAAACCCAATTAGAAGGTGGAGGAAGGAACTCACTGGACAAGGAACAACCTAAAAAGAGGATATAGCTGAAGAACTCAACCTCCCCTACATCACTTGGAGGACCCTGAATAGGCTGAAGGTTGGAGTCCCTACATTCGACACCAACAGGCTCAAGTGGAGGCTACTGGCGGACAACAACATACTGTGTGAATGTGGAGAGATACAGAATCCGGCTCTTTTACTGGTCTGCTGATGACTGCCAGAAAACCGATGAGAACTTAAATTTGGCCAGCGCTGAAGCCAAGAAATTGGCTTCATTGGGTAGTCCATGGTTTGATTGGGACACGAAAGAAAGACCAGAAGCGTGCACCTATGAGGACTTTAGTTTGGCCAACGCCAAAGCCAAGAAAGTGGCTTCATTGGGTAGTCCATGGTTTGATTGGGACACGAAAGAAAGACCAGAAGCATGCACCTATGAGGACTTAAGTTTGGCCAACGCCAAAGCCAAGAAAGTGGCTTCATGTGGTCAGTTCAGGGTTTGATCGGGACGCGAAAGAAGAAGAACCGGAAACTCATTTTCTGTGCATCCCCATCAGACACAGTTTTCTCGGCTTCCCGCACTGAAATATCTTTAAGAGACCGCGCTTTTGTTTCCGAGATCGGCACCACCATTCTCATTACAAAGCAAGAAGAAATTCTGCCCGTGTGCAGATTGCAGGAATAAATATTATGTACCGCCCCCCCTACTCCACCCAGTGGCAGGTGGCCAACTTTTTCTCCTGCCGCTGCTCCTCTGCTTTGAACTGCATCCTGGCCATACCTGTCAAGTTTTGGATTTGAAAATAAGGGAAATTTCCTGGCCAAAACGGGATACTTGACAGCTATGTTTATCCTGTGCTGCCCTCCAATGGCGGCAATAGGGCATTGCAGTCTAATTAATAAGGGATGACGGCGGGAAAGAGGGTAAAATAAGGGCTTTTCCTGGCCAATACGCGATACTTGACAGCTATGTTTATCCTGTGCTGCCCTCCAATGGTGGCAATAGGGCATTGCAGTCTAATTAATAAGGGATGACGGCGGGAAAGAGGGTAAAATAAGGGGTTTTCCTGGCCAATACGCGATACTTGACAGCTATGTTTATCCTGTGCTGCCCTCCAGTGGCAGCATTAGGGCATTGCAGTCTAAAAAGATACGGGAGGACAGCGGGAAAGAGAGTAAAATACGGGAGTTTCCCGGCCAATACGGGATACTTGACAGCTATGATCCTGGCTTATACAAGAAGAGGGAAGTTGAAACACAGCAATTCTTTCCCTGCTGAGGCAGATGCCTGGGGTACTGCTTGACGGATTGAGCGCCTGTCTCCGTCCCAGCTCTTGGGGACATAAAAGGAGCCTCATTTGGGCATCCCGAGCAAATTTCTCCCGCAAAAAAAAAAAAAACCTTTCAAACCAGAATAAGAAATTATTATCATCAAACCAGAACAAGAAATTATTATCATCTCCCTGTCGAAACATCCTTTTCTTCCCAACAAGACACAACTAACCAAGATTAAGCCAACATTGGATTTAGGAATGTCACAGGATTCTTCATTGTACAGGCTATTATCTCGGCTTGGTCAGCAAGGCCATATCTTTTTGGTACTCGGAGTCCCAAAATCCACCAGACACCGGGAGCTGTCATTCAAACGGTCACACATCAAAGTTTAATATGCCTTCCCTGACAACATTGGGTGGGCTGGGAGTAAAATGGGAATTGGGCTTTTCCCTGTGGATTCCCATCAACCCAAAGCATCTCCCCAAAAGCAAGCAGGATTAAGCAAAGCTATCATTAGTCAATTGCTCTATAATCCAGTCTCTGGGAAACAGAACAAAAAAAGGAGCATGAACATGAAACAACCCAAGAGATTCTGGTTGGTGGTTGTCTCCATACCCAAGGGAGAGAATTTGGGGGGGCGGGCGAGGAATGGACCCCAAACCTTACCGGAGACCATCAGACAAAGCAGGAATAAGGTCCGATCCATGGTGCAATGTGAAACCAAAATGCTCCAGCCGGCTAAGGTTTCGCTCAAAGTGTTTCCTCCGTCCGATGCGACAACCCAAAATGTCTGGCTGGGTTCCAGAGGCGCCAGATCCGTCCAGCCCGCCAGGGCAATCCAGGCTCCGCTCCCCAAAAGTGAAATCAGCTGTAAACTTGGACTGATGGGTCAGAAAGGGACGGGGATCATGCCTGTTCCATAGGGTAGCAAGCAACCTTCATCCAGGCAGGGCTGGGGGGATGATGGGTTTCCAGGTCCCAGGCAACAGGCCTTGGCCAGAGGTGTTTCGGGGGGCTTCCTCCCAGTTTCTCCAGCTCGGTGCCGTAGCTGTCTCAATGGTACCGACTGGTCGGTCTGTTTTGAGACTCCGCAACCTGTTCTTCTCGGGATTGCCAGAGGGAAGGGAATGAACAGTGAGAGAGAAATGCTAACCTGTTTGGCAAGTTTAAACAGGTGTTTCTCAAGGGGGGGGGGAGGATATTTCATGTATAAAAAGAAATGGGAGTCAACCGAATGCCACAAAGCTCAGCTGTGGTGTCAAGTCCTGGCTTTTCGGGGTGGAAACGCTTGAGTCTGGCCTTGAGGGACCACGGCAGGGCCAAAGGACAAGATCCCAGGGGCCGTGGGACACCAAGACTGGATGCGGTGCGCCTGGGAAAAGTTCATTTTTCGGATGACAGAAAGCAAAGCAATCACACTTCTATACCACCCCCATAAGCGCTTCGTGTGCCCTCGCTGGGTGGTTCACACGGGAATCAGCATTTTGCCCCCAACATGCTGGGGTCACATTTTACCAACCTTGGAAGGCTGAGTCTACCTTGATCCCTGCTCAGGATTGAACTCACAACGTTCTGGCTGCAAGACAGCAGTTTTAACACCTGTGCCAACAGGGCTCTATAAGGACAGGTTGTTACTTACCTGTAACTATTTTCCTCCTTCGTGGCCCCCCTGTGAATCCACACGAATGGATTTATTGCGCATACGCGCAGTGAACCCATTCGTGTGGATTCACAGAGACCACGAAGAAGAACTTGATAGCAGAAATAGACATTGTAGATAACCCAGAATTAAAACATTGTTATAGTTAACAAGGATATAGCAATGGCAATCCCACTTCTATACCGCCCCATTATTTATTTATTTATTTATTTATTTCAGTTTCTATACCGCCCACTTGGCCAAGGACAACTCATAATGCTTAGTTCACACTTAGTTCATTTTTCGGATTGCAACACCCACGTTGGGGGATTCTGGGAGCCGTAGTCCAAAGGGGGTAAAAGGTTTGTGGGCTTTGCTGTCCCCGAATGAGGTTGGCCTTTCTCATCAACACCGTTTTCGACAAAACCTGTTCCCTCAGTGCAGGCTGGACGCCTTCCTACAAAGTCACTGAAGCTTGAAAATGTGACCTCTTCGGCACTAAAAGTCCCATTATCCACATACACACATCTGGTTCTGTTGCACGAGTTAGAATGAGAGTGGGAAGAAGGTTTGTTTTATGGACGAGCGGTGGTACCCCAAGTGTCATGGGTCTGAGCTCTGGAACCGCTACATCCACTCACAATGCAAAGCACTCCAGATGTTGCGGTTACTTTCACCCAGGGTTCCTCAAACATGGCTCTGATCAGCTGTTGTGCTGACTTGGGCTTCTGGGAATTGAAGTCCAAGAACACCTGTGGCACCAAGGTTGGCCATCCCTCATCTAGTCTATAGGTCATCAAACTTGGCTCTCCAGATGTTCTTGGACTTCAGTTCCCAGAAGCCCTGATCGGCAGGTGTGACAACTTGGGCTTCTGGGATTTGAAGTCCAAGAACACCTGTGGCACCAAGGTTGGCCATCCCTGATCTAGTCTATAGGTCATCAAACTTGGCTCTCCAGATGTTCTTGGACTTCAGTTCCCAGAAGCCCTGATCGGCAGGTGTGACGACTTGGGCTTCTGGGAATTGAAGTCCAAGAACACCTGTGGCACCAAGGTTGGCCATCCCTGATCTAGTCTACAGGTCATCAAACTTGGCTCTCCAGATGTTCTTGGACTTCAGTTCCCAGAAGCCCTGATTGGCAGGTGTGACGACTTGGGCTTCTGGGAATTGAAGTCCAAGAACACCTGTGGCACCAAGGTTGGCCATCCCTGATCTAGTCTACAGGTCATCAAACTTGGCTCTCCAGATGTTCTTGGACTTCAGTTCCCAGAAGCCCTGATCGGCAGGTGTGATGACTTGGGCTTCTGGGAATTGAAGTCCAAGAACACCTGGAGAGCCAGGTTTGAAGAGCCCTACTTTAGTCCAACACATCTGAAGGCATCATATAACGAAGAGAACAAAGAATGCAAGAGCAAAACCCAATGAGAAGGACAAGGAGGAGGAGATGGCTGAGGAACTCAACCTCCTTTTTGTCACTCGGAGGACCCTGGATAGGCTGAGAGCCGAGTCCCGAAATGCAAGAACAGGTTCAAGTGGGGGCTGATGGTGGAAAGCAACACATGGTGTGGATGTGGAGAGAGACAGAATCTGGCTCATTTCTTGGTCTGCCAATCACTGCCAGAAACATGCGCCGATGAGGACTTGAATTTGGCCAACAACAAAGCCAAGAAAGTGGCTTCACTTTGGCAGAGCAGGGTTTGGTCGGGACACAAAAGAAGAAGAAGAAGAAGCCGCCCTTGGATTGTGGAAAGGATGTTGTGGGGACTAGATCCTTCCACCTACCTCGCCACTTTGCCCCCAACCCTGTTCCTACAGATTGGCAGTGAAAGGTCCCCCACACCCACACCCCAATTCAGAAGCCCCAAATGGTGCCACAGGTTTTTCTGCCCACGGAGAAGTCTCACGCGTGCCACATCAAAACTGACAAACCCGGGGCCGCATTCCCTCCTAAACATTTCCCCACATGGGCTTCTTTGCTTCTGCCGTCGGTGTGTACACATCCGATGGAGCAACGGCTGCTTAGGGTGTTGTCTTCGCACACTTGTTGTGTTGCATTCCAAGACAGGTCCGACTTCCTGGGCTGGCCCAAGTCCCTTCGCTCCGTCGCCCGCCCGAGAGGTAGATTCAGAGTCACTTCAGTTCTCTCTGCGGTTTTCTCCTTCTTTTTCCACATCAGTTCTTCTGAATGCAAAGGGAGGGGCCGGTTATATTTGCCACGCCGTTGTTGAGACAGCAAGCTATGCACCCGAATGTGGATCACTGGCGCCCGATCCCCTCTTTTTCATGGGTGTGGGGGGGCCCATCCTGCAGAGTGTAAATCTTACACAAGGAGATCGAGGTTAGGAACAGAGTTTGGGGGGAAAGGGGCTGTTTTATATTTGCCCTGGAAATACTTAAAAGAAAAAACAACAACTCCAAATCTTGAACTAGGAATCGATATTAGGGTTAGACAATCTGTAAAAATTGCAAGTAGATAAATAGGGACTGCTTCGGCAGGAAAGGTAACAGCATTCCGTGTGCTCTGGTGTCTCGTTATGCCAGCCACGTGACCATGGAAACATCTGCAGGTGCAGCCAGCACTGGCTCTTTGGCTGTAAACGGAGATGAGCACTGAACCCCAGAGTTGGATACGACTGGCTTTCAAGCAAGAGAGACCTTGACATAGGTCATGTAACCTGGGGCAATAGTGGCATAGTGGTTAAAAGATGCTGAACTTGACAACTGGAAGGTCAGCAGTTCGAGACCCGAGTGCTGCATGACGGAGTGAGCGCCTGTTGCCTGTCCCAGCTCCTGCCAACCTAGCAGTTTGAAAGCAAGAAATTGCAAGTAAATAAATAGGGACCACTTCGGTGGGAAGGTAAACAGCGTTCCATGCAATCTGGTGTCTAGTCATGTGTGCCGCATGACCAGGGTAACATCTGCAGACGCAGACAACACTGGCTCTTTGGCTGTAAACAGAGACGAGCACTGAACCCTAGAGAAGCCTCCCCTTCTTGGTACAGACTTTAAGCGGAGAACACACAACTCTTCTGTGGGCATGATTTTCATTCCATGTCTAGTTGACTTCCAGGAGGTTTCCATGCCAAATCCAAGGCACCGGTGATGCCATGCAAAGCTCAGTCTAAATGGTTTCAGACTTCGTTACCTCTCGGACCATACCTGCCAAGTTTTGGATTTGGAAATAAGGGAAATTTCCCGGCAAATACGGGATACTTGACAGCTATGCTTATCTTGTGCTGCCCTCCAATGGCGGCAATAGGGCATTGCAGTCTAATTAATAAGGGATGACGGCAGGAAAGAGGGTGAAATAAGAGGTTTTCCCAGCCAATAAGGGATACTTGACAGCTATGCTTATCCTTTGCTGCCCTCCAATGGCGGTAATAGGGCATTGCAGTCTAATTAATAAGGGATGACGGCGGGAAAGAGGGTAAAATAAGGGGTTTTCCTGGCCAATAAGGGATACTTGACAGCTACGTCTCAGACCAGCTCTCCCAGCCAGGGGGAAGCATCCTGCGACACTCAGTCCTCACAAGCCTTGGTTTCACAATGGCCTACTCCTGGGACGGAGGAAGGAGCTCACTGGACAAGGAATAACACGAATGGAGGAGGAAATGACTGCGGAAGTCAACCTCCCCGAATAATAGGCTGAGGGTTGGAGTTCCTCAATGCAAGACCAACAGGCTCAAGTGTGGACTGATGGAGGACGACAACACGCTGCATGACTGTGGAGAGAGACAGAATCCATGGGCTCATTTCCTGGTCTGCCGATGACTGCCAGAAACATGCGCCGATGAGGACTTAAGTTTGGCCAAAGCCAAGACAGTGGCTTCATTTGGGCAGTCCAGGTTTTGATCGGGACACGAAAGAAGAAGAAGCTCCGCTATGTCTTGAGTCCGCAATGATGCCGCTTCGTGCCACTTTGGGAGCAATGCTTTGCCCATCCTGATTTGGATAAATGTTGGCAACTTCTGAAAGGAACAGCTTCCGCACCCAACTCACCCCACTGCCCCAAAGGCAGGGATGGGATGGTTTGTTGTGGCATTTCAAAGAGCCGGCCAGCCACCATCCTGATCCGCTAGCCAGAGGATCACCTGGACGAGTCACACGGGAGTGAATCAGTAGCACACCAAGGGCGAGAAAACGGCTGTTCTGACATCCTGGTGGAATGACTCCATGATGAGGAAAGTGTTGCAGACGGAGAACTTTGCATTCCATGCACGGCCAGTCATGAGATGAATTCCCACTGTTGAGCGCCACCTTCATTCGAGGTCTGACACGCATGCAAGAGATGAATGAACGGCCCTTCGAGCATTACCCAGGGATGAGTAAGCAGGCCGGATGCATGAGTTTAGCAGCACAAAGGTTTAAAGGTCTCCCCTGCTCGAAAGCCAGCCGTGTCCGACTCTAAGGTTTGTTCCTCATCTCTGTTTACAGCCAAAGAGCCATCCGCGTCGGCAGATGCTTCCATGTGGCAGGCATGACTAGACACTGGAGTGCACGGAATGCTGTTTACCTTCCCACCAAAGGGGCACCTATTTATCTCCTTGCAATTTCTTGCTTTCAAACAGGCAGGGTGGCAGGAGCTTGGACAGAGACAGGAGCTCACTCTGTCGTGCAGCCCTCGGGTCTCGAACTAATGACATGCCAACCTGTCAGTGGTTGTGCTATAGGTGTCACATAATCATTTTGATTCATTTCAGGGCTAAGTATTGAAAAGAATCTGCATGGAAAAATGCATGGAGATTGCAAACATCTCCCGAACATAAACTTCCCAAAATTCGCTGCATTGCATTCTTATTTGCTAATTTGGCTCAAGCTAGTCTGGCCAGGTGACCCTGCTATGATCATAGAGTAGACCCATGATGGTGAACCTTGGCACTCCAGATGTTCTTGGACTTCAATTCCCAGAAGCCCAAGCCCCCATGAATCCGCACGGATGGGTTTACTGCAATTCATCTGGCCCGCGCCACCCTCGCTCCTGGAAGTGGAAGTAAAACGCGCCCGTACGGTTAAGACTTTCCTCCATATGGGCACGTTTTACTTCCGCTTCCGGGAGCGATGAGGGTGGCATGAGCCGGATGAAGCATAGTAAACCCATCCGTGTGTATTCACAGGGGGCTTGGGCTTCTGGGAATTGAAGTCCAAGAACATCTGGAGTGCCAAGGTTTGCCAGCATGGGAGTAGGCCCTACTGCCAGTGACTCAAAGCCAAGGATCTTGGGTGCCAAAGTCCACAGGAAAGGATGATGGTCCCCAAGTGGATTAAATCTCACTTGTATCCATCTTGATGAAGGGCAGAAGCTTCATCCATCCTGGCCTGGGGAGGATGATGATGATGAAGACTTTGTGTGCCAAAAGGGCTCAGGACAGGAACGTGACTCGCAGAACTGGATCGGTGATGCTGTCTGCATCTGCAGATGTTTCCGTGGACATGTGGCAGGCAGGCAGGGCTAAAGGCTGTTACCTTTCCTGCTGAAGTGGTACCCAGGGGAGTGATTACAAGGCGAAATTGCAACCTCCAAGCCACGGTGGATACACTGCGAATGTGGCTGTTTTTGTAACCCTGTCTTTGGTGGCAAAGTAGGAGGAAGCAGGCAGAGGAACACGCTGCTCTGCTCATTTGCTTGATCCTTCCATGCATCACAGCTCGGCTCAGCTCTTTGGATTGGCACCCGTGGTACTATGGGGCCTGGGGTGTGTGTGCCCTGGGCTGAGTCCCGGTAGCCCAATGGGCCAGCCCACCACTGTACCTCTTCATCGACTTGCAATTTCTTGCTTCCAAACTGCTAGGCTGGGAGCTCACTCCGCCGTGCAGCACTCGGGTCTCGAACTGCTGACCTTCCAGGCGTCAAGGTTCAGCGTTTTAACCACTAACCCTAACCACAGCCCTTCAGCGGCACAAAGGCCGCTATGAAATATTCTCCGAGCAGGAGGGATGATCCCTCCAGTAAACAATAGATTTGTTTATTGACTAAACAACATATTGAACAATATATTTGTTTATTGAAAACAGAATAGACCGTGGAATGATTGTTAAAAAATGCATTATAATGAGCAATCCAGCAAATGAGTGAGCAACTATAACGTCCAGGTGTAATGAGTAATAATAATAATTGTGCGCCAGAAATTATTCTGGGTTGAAAGGAGGATTTTTTGCTGGAGAAACTCCGCTCAGGGGATGATGCCCGAATGAGGCTCCTTTCATGTCCCCAAGATCTTTTCCCCACCCAAGTGGTCCCTATTGATCTACTTGCAATTTCTTGCTTTCGGACCGCGACGTTGGCGGCAGCTGGCACAGAGACGGGCGCTCAAACCATCATGCAGGACCCGGGTCTCGAGCTGCCGACTTGCCGGCCTTCCAGGTAACAAGGCGAGCTTCTTAACCACCGAGCCACGGTAGCCCAGTGAGTAATGAAACGAGTTGCTTTTAAAATGCAAGAGTCCAAGTTTAATTTAATTTAATATAATTTTTGCATTTGTATGCCGCCCAACCAGGATGTAAATCAGGTGTCCCAACCTAGGTGTCGAGCTGAGCTTCTTCATTAATACACAACTAATTGCATTTTTAAAATCACTTTTCTACTTTTAGTTTATTTTACATATATGGCAGCTGGATAAGATGGTTTCCCTTGTTTAGAGCATGGCTGTCAAGTATCCCTTTTTGGCCGGGAAAACCCCTTATTTTTCCCTCTTCCCTGCCGTCATCCCGTATTAATTAGACTGCAATGCCCTATTGCTGCCATTGGAGGGCAGCAAAGGATAAGCATAGCTGTCAAGTATCCCGTATTGGCCGGGAAAACTCCTTATTTTACCCTCTTTCCCGCCGTCATCTCTTATTAATTAGACTGCAATGCCCTATTGCCGCCATTGGAGGGCAGCAAAGGATAAGCATAGCTGTCAAGTATCCCATATTGGCCGGGAAAACCCCTTATTTTACCCTCTTTCCCACCGTCATCCCTTATTAATTAGACTGCAATGCCCTATTGCCACCATTGGAGGGCAGCACAGAATAAGCATAACTGTCAAGTATCCCTTATTGGCCGGGAAATTTCCCTTATTTCCATATCCAAAACTTGACAGGTATGGTTTAGAGCACCACTTCTTGGAAACAGATTTTTTTTGCTATAAAACGCCATGCCGAGCATATGGCTTTAAGATGAAGCCTCCCTTCTCTTGGTAAACTATTATGTGCTGAAGAAACCTGTTGGTCTGACAAGCTTGCACACTTTGCCGTGCCTTTTAGAGTGACCTAGTAACAAGGTTTCTTTCAGGACAGCATTGCCTTTCCACAACTTTTGGTGGCTGCTGCCCTCTAGTGATGTTGCAAAAAAAAACGATTTATGGCCTCAGGTAAAGGAGAGACTGCGGTGGCTCAAGTGGTTAAGGCGCTGAAAGTCCACAACTAAGGTTGGAGTTCGATTCCCGAGTACTGCATGACGGAGTGAGCTCCTGTCTCTGTTCCCAGCTCCTGCCAACCTAGCAGTTTGGAAGCAAGAAATTGAAAGTAGATAAATAGGGACCACTTCGATGGGAAAGGTAAACAGTGTTCCGTTTGCTCCGGTGTCTACTCCTGCCTGCCACATGTCCATGGAAACGTCTGCAAACACAGCCAGCACTGGCTCTTTGGCTATAAACAATGATGAGCACTGAACCCGAAAGTTGGATACGACTGGCTTTCGAGCAAGGGCGATCTTTACCTAAAGGTAAACGTCACCCTTGCTCGAAAGCCAGTCATAAGAACATAAGAGCAGCCTTGCTGGAACAGGCCACAGCCCATCCAGTCTCACACAGTGGCTCACCATTTGGTCACAGTGACTCTAGGATTTGGCGCGCATTTCTGTTTACAGCCAAAGAGCTAGGGCTGTGTTCATCTGCAGCGTTTCCATGGACATGTGGCAGGCATGACTAGACACCAGAGCGCTGTAACCTTCCCACCAAAGTGTCACCTATTTGTCTACTTGCAATTTTTTGCTTTCGAACTGCTAGGTTGGCAGGAGCTGAACCAGAGACGGGAGCGCACTCCATCATGTAGCACTTGGATCTTGACCTGCTGACCTGACAACCTTCCAGTCATCAAGTTCAGCATCTTAACCATTAAGCCACCACAGTCCCATTTATGGCCTTCCTTGTGTTGATTCACTGCATCACAAAAAAGTAAACATTGTCTGCTACTTGACCTAATCCGTGTGTCCTATACTAAATCAAGTGCGCTGAATCCAAATCTGAAGTCCGATTCTGCCTAGGATGTCAGGATCTTAAGTAAATTATGTGTATAGTTTATTGCGTTGATCATGTAGGGTATATTTGCCACAAATCTAGCAAAAATTGTCCAGTTTATTAACATAACTGCACCTACTCCTCTTTAGCTCAAAGCAGATGCACTATGGCCTAGCTGTACTATCCAAGAAGATGGTTTCGCACTAGAGACAAGCCCTTGGTCCATCTCACCTTATAGACCTATTTCTGACCTCAGCTCACTGCCTTGCCCAGACATAAGAACAGTCTTGCTGGAACAGGCCACAGCCCATCCAGACATGCCCGGCCGCTGCTGGAACATGCATGCCACCAGGGGACGTGATTCAGCTGAGGCGGCAGCTGGCCTAGTGGTAGCTGCAACTGTTATAATGTTCCTATGTAAAAATACATTACCCAGTTACCAACTACTTGAACAGCTCTAGCACGCCTTAAAACCTGTATGCGATAGGCAAGTTCTGAGTTCAGATTTGGAATCAGCACACTTGATATCATGTAAATCACATACGTTATTCCCAGTAGCAAAATCATTGTTGTGTAGTGTTAGCTATCGGTTGTAATTAATGGGGTTTTTATTGGTTTTTAAAATGTGATTGGTTTTCTTTTCTGTGAGCCGCCCAGAGTCTTCAGAGTTAAACTGGCAATATAAATCAGAAAAATAAAATAAAATAAATAAATATTCTGTCCTTTCTCCGAGAGAGACTATAAGTTTCTTACTCCTCCTCCCTTTAATCCTACAACATCCCTGTGAGGTAGGTCAGGCGAAGAGAGAATGTTTGCCGACGATCACCCAGTGAGTTGGATGGGGAATTTAGGTAAAAAGGTAAAGGTTTCCCTTGCTCGAAAGCCAGTCGTATCCAACTCTAGGGATCAGGGCTCATCTCTGTTTCAAAGCTGAAGAGCCAGCGCTGTCTGCTTCTGTAGATGTCTCTGTGGTCATGTGGCAGGCATGACTAGACACCTGAGTGCACGAAATGCCGTTTACCTTCCAACCGAAGTGGTCCCTATTTATCTACTTGCAATGTCTTGCTTTCGAACTGCTAGGTTGGCAGGAGCTGGGACAATGACAGGAGCTCATTCCGTCCTGCAGTACTCGGGAATCGAACTGCTGACCTTCCGCGTCCGCCTCCCAGTCAGCGTCTTAGCCAATTGAGCCACTGCAGTTTAAGGAGTGGGGGAAACGTCCAAAAAGAATAAATTTTCCAAGATCTGGGCAAGCCTGTCGTCTTTTGAATCTGATAAGACGAGAAAAGTGACAGGACTAGGGATAAAACTGATAACATAAATGTAACTATGCCAATAGGGCTGTATCATTCTTATTTAATTTCCACTCATGACCATGATTTTTGCCTTCATGAAGGGGACCAATTTGGGAGACTGATTATAATTTAATTGGGATGAATGAGAGCCAAAGTGTCGATTATAGACAGCACATCATTAGAAAGATAATTCCTTAGGAGCTGACGATGTTTGACTGTCGCAGAATGAGCTTTCCCTATAGTTTGAACACCAGGAGCTCCCGACCTAAGGCCCATGGGCCAGATCCGGCCCGTGGCACCATTTCATGTGCCCCCACCCCCACCCCTCCAAGGGCATTCGAGAAACAAAATGGTCACAGAATAAAAATGGCCATCCCCATTGTGCAGCCGGGGCAAAAGGGCCGTCCGGCCCTCAAAGCTGACTGAGAAAGCGTGAGCCGGCCCCCGGCTTGCAAAAGTTGGGAACCCCTGTTGTATACTAACTGCTCAGTTTTGTAACCTGTACGTTCCTGGTGTATTAATGGATTTCTAGCTTCTAAAGAGCGGTAAAATATCATTTAGCCCTCAGCTATACCTGTCAAGTTTTGGATTTGGAAATAAAGGAAATATCCCAGCAAATACGGGATACTTGACAGCTATGCTTATCCTGTGCTGCCCTCCAATGGTGGCAATAGGGCATTGCAGTCTAATTAATAAGAGATGACAGCGGGAAAGAGGGTAATATAAGGGGTTTTCCTGGCCAATAAGGGATACTTGACAGCTATGCTTATCCTGTGCTGCCCTCCAATGGCGGCAATAGGGCATTGCGGTCTAATTAATAAGGGATGACAGTGGGAAAGAGGGTAAAATAAGGGGTTTTCCTGGCCAATAAGGGATACTTGACAGCTATGCTTATCCTTTGCTGCCCTCCAATGGTGGCAATAGGGCATTGCAGTCTAATTAATAAGAGATGACAGCGGGAAAGAGGGTAATATAAGGGGTTTTCCTGGCCAATAAGGGATACTTGACAGCTATGCTTATCCTGTGCTGCCCTCCAATGGCGGCAATAGGGCATTGCGGTCTAATTAATAAGGGATGACAGTGGGAAAGAGGGTAAAATAAGGGGTTTTCCTGGCCAATAAGGGATACTTGACAGCTATGCTTATCCTTTGCTGCCCTCCAATGGCGGCAATAGGGCATTGCAGTCTAATTAATAAGGGATGACAGTGGGAAAGAGGGTAATATAAGGGGTTTTCCTGGCCAATAAGGGATACTTGACAGCTATGCTTATCCTGTGCTGCCCTCCAATGGCGGCAATAGGGCATTGCGGTCTAATTAATAAGGGATGACAGTGGGAAAGAGGGTAAAATAAGGGGTTTTCCTGGCCAATAAGGGATACTTGACAGCTATGCTTATCCTTTGCTGCCCTCCAATGGCGGCAATAGGGCATTGCGGTCTAATTAATAAGGGATGACAGTGGGAAAGAGGGTAATATAAGGGGTTTTCCTGGCCAATAAGGGATACTTGACAGCTATGCTTATCCTGTGCTGCCCTCCAATGGCGGCAATAGGGCATTGCGGTCTAATTAATAAGGGATGACAGTGTGAAAGAGGGTAAAATAAGGGGTTTTCCTGGCCAATAAGGGATACTTGACAGCTATGCTTATCCTGTGCTGCCCTCCAATGGCAGCAATAGGGCATTGCGGTCTAATTAATAAGGGATGACAGTGGGAAAGAGGGTAAAATAAGGGGTTTTCCTGGCCAATAAGGGATACTTGACAGCTATGCTTATCCTTTGCTGCCCTCCAATGGTGGCAATAGGGCATTGCAGTCTAATTAATAAGAGATGACAGCAGGAAAGAGGGTAATATAAGGGGTGTTCCTGGCCAATAAGGGATACTTGACAGCTATGCTTATCCTTTGCTGCCCTCCAATGGCGGCAATAGGGCATTGCAGTCTAATTAATAAGGGATGACAGTGGGAAAGAGGGTAATATAAGGGGTTTTCCTGGCCAATAAGGGATACTTGACAGCTATGCTTATCCTGTGCTGCCCTCCAATGGCGGCAATAGGGCATTGCGGTCTAATTAATAAGGGATGACAGTGGGAAAGAGGGTAAAATAAGGGGTTTTCCTGGCCAATAAGGGATACTTGACAGCTATGCTTATCCTTTGCTGCCCTCCAATGGTGGCAATAGGGCATTGCAGTCTAATTAATAAGAGATGACAGCAGGAAAGAGGGTAATATAAGGGGTTTTCCTGGCCAATAAGGGTTACTTGACAGCTATGCTTATCCTTTGCTGCCCTCCAATGGTGGCAATAGGGCATTGCAGTCTAATTAATAAGGGATGACAGTGGGAAAGAGGGTAATATAAGGGGTTTTCCTGGCCAATAAGGGATACTTGACAGCTATGCTTATCCTGTGCTGCCCTCCAATGGCGGCAATAGGGCATTGCGGTCTAATTAATAAGGGATGACAGTGGGAAAGAGGGTAATATAAGGGGTTTTCCTGGCCAATAAGGGATACTTGACAGCTATGCTTATCCTGTGCTGCCCTCCAATGGCGGCAATAGGGCATTGCGGTCTAATTAATAAGGGATGACAGTGAGAAAGAGGGTAAAATAAGGGGTTTTCCTGGCCAATAAGGGATACTTGACAGCTATGCTTATCCTGTGCTGCCCTCCAATGGTGGCAATAGGGCATTGCAGGGCATACTAAAGTTAAATCAAAAGCAGGATCAGTTTAATTCTCCCAATCAGTGGATTCTGGGAACTGTAGTCCAAAAATGTATGTTTCCAAGCTCTGCTGTCTTGCCAGAAGCTACTGAAAATCCTGGCTCGCTCTAACAAAAACGACGACACCATTTAATCCATATGGTCGGGTTACTTTTTTGACCAGTGTCCGTCCCAGCTGGAGAATTCTGGGTTTCGTAGTCCAGAGGGAAAAGAAGCAACTTTTCTGAGCTTTGCCAGATACAACAATCCTGCAAGGGAGGATAGGGTTCCTCCATCCATGCACCTGTCCCAGATGACCCATCGGCCACCGGAAAGATGCTGGGAAGAGGATGAAATGGGGAACAAATGAGCGGTAAAATGTCCAAAGGGTCTAGGATGAGCCAGAAGACAGATCAGGCCTCTGGAGAGGTCAGGATTGAGATGGCCATGTGCTTGTAGATTAGAGAATCAGCTGCTCCCCACGGTTGAGTCCTCAGGTGGTGAATTCCTGGAGGCGGCACAGAGGTGGAACACACCTGGGGAGAGAAGAGGTGAGCCCGTGAGTTGAGCGTAGGTAAAGGTTGCACTCAGTGTACAACTTTCAAGTATCCCTTATTGGCCAGGAAAACCCCTTATTTTACCCTCTTTCCCGCCATCACCCCGTATTAATTAGGCTGCAATGCCCTATTGTCGCCATTGGAGGGCAGCACAGGATAGGCATAGCTGTCAAGTATCCCGTATTTGCCGGGAAATTTCCCTTATTTCCAAATCCAAAACTTGACAGGTATGACTCAGTGATGCACTGTAGCAGGTTCTGTCAGGTTCAGAACTGGTAGCGGAAACCCCCAGGCCACGCACACTTGGTTGGCCATGCCCACGTCCGTAGCCCATAATGCAGGATGTTTGACCACGCCAACAGATTTGGCCCCACCCACAGATTTGGCCAGCCCACAGAGTAGGTAGTAAAATTCTTTGCAGTGCATCACTGGTTGCACTTGCTCGAAAGCCAGTCCTGTCCGACTCTAGGGTTCAATGTTTATCTCCATTGACAGATCGCAGACGTTTCTGTGGTCATGTGGCAGGCATGACTAGACGCTAAAGTACATGGAACGCTGTTACCTTTCCTGCCAAAGTGGTACCTATTTATCCACTTGCAATTTTTAAATTTCGAATTCCTAGATTGGCAGGAGCTGGGATAGACGGCAGGAGCTCACTCTTTCACACAGTACTTGGGTCTCAAACTGCTGGCCTGCCGACCTTCCAGTCATCAAGTTCAGCGTCTTAACCACCGAGCCACCGCAGTCGCTTTTCTATGACGTGGAGACAGGGGCCTGGGGCTGGCAGGTTTGATGGTACCTGAAGCAATGGTTAGGATGACCCCGATCCAGGCCAGGATGAAGGACCAGGAGAAACGCCAGTCGAAGTATCGCCTGCCGTAGAAATGTGCCGTGACTCCGGTGTAGACCGAGAGGCCCAGTGTGGCAAAGAGGGCTGGGGGCAAAAAGAAAGATAAAACTCAAGGAGTGAGAGACCCGAATGGACTCCAGGGAGACCCAGGCATTCTAAGTCCAGGCATCACTACATGGTTTACCTTTTAGGATTATTGCCCAAAACGGGCAAATCCCAGCTCGTGGGTCGGTGGGTACCAAAAGGAATGCATGCACCAAAAGTAGGAGAGAGAGAAAGGCTTTACTGTATTGTAGACTGTATATGTCTGGCCAGGTTATCTTACTATGGTCATAGAGTAATAGAACCTACTGCCAGCGACTCAACACCAATCGTCAGATGGCAGTTAACTCACCTGACCACCTTGAGTCATACCTATCAAGTTTTGGATTTAGAAATAAGGGAAATTTCCCAGCAAATACGGGATACTTGACAGCTATGCTTATCCTGTGCTGCCCTCCAATGGTGGCAATATGGCATTGCAGTCTAATTAATAAGGGATGATGGCGGGAAAGAGGGTAAAATAAGGGGTTTTCCTGGCCAATAAGGGATACTTGACAGCTATGCTTATCCTGTGCTGCCCTCCAATGGCAGCAATAGGACATTGCAGTCTAGTTAATAAGGGATGACAGCGGGAAAGAGGGTAAAATAAGGGGTTTTCCCGGCCAATAAGGGATACTTGACAGCTCTGCTTATCCTTTGCTGCCCTCCAATGGTGGCAATAGGGCATTGCAGTGATGGTAAGAGAGGAGAGTTTTTCTCTTCTGCACAGTCGCGAGAAAATGGCATATTGATTTGATTTGAACTCTCTCTTCGCCGTCGCGGCGAAAAGGTTAAACATCTCTAGCCTGAATTCTATTGGGACTTTACTCCAGAGTAAGTGAAATGGTAGCAATTATGGTGGTCAATGGCGGCTAATTCACAAGGGACTGCTCAGCCCCTTGCTAATTAGCTGCAATTCTCCACTTGACTTTCACGACTTTACTTACTCCGGAATAAAATTGATCAAGATCCTGGGCAATAAATACCAATCTAGCCAAATTGTTGCTACGCAGGAGAGGTGGAGGATTCAAAAAAAGGAAAAGTTGAGTTTCTTAGTGCCGTGACTCTCAGAATCTAGAGGTTCGAGGTCCCAAAAAATGTTTTGGGAAAGACCATTCACCTCAACAGATTGCTTTTGTGGCATCCCATATTGAACATGTGGGCGAACATGTGTTGATGATGGGAAAGACACACATGTGAAAGGAAACCCAACTGCATCTGGCCTTCAGAGTAGCCTTCCAATCACGCCAACCCTGCTGTGCGGGCCACGAACCTGCGATCAAGAGCATGATCCCAGCTGAGCGAGTCCAGGTCTGGCGGGAGCTTCTGGAAAAGGCAGTGAGTCCCAAGAGGACCCCAGCAAAGGAGGAGAAGATGGAGAGAAGCATGAACGCCCGGGTGGTGTTCCAGAAGGCTACATGAAAGGGAGGAAATCAAGATACTGTGAGAAGGAGAAATTGGCTAGCTGGCTGGCTAGTGGGCCACTGGGGGCCCAGGGGGTATAGTTAGAAGCAATCTTGCTTTTGATATAATTGCAATCTAGTTACTTTGTAGTTACTTTCAATCTAGTTACTTTGTAGTTACTTTTTAGTCTAGTTACTTTGTAGTTACTTTTAGTTTAGTTACTTTGTAGTTACTTTTAGTCTAGTTACTTTGTAGTTACTTTTAGTCTAGTTACTTTGTAGTTACTTTTAGTCAATTTCGGGGGTTCCCAACCTAAGGCCCATGGACCAGATACAGTCCACAACACCATTTAATGTGGCCACAACCCCTCCAAGAGAAATTGAGAAACAAAATGAAGCTTTTGGACAAAATTGTGCTCCATTGTGCAGGCAGGGCCAAATGGCTGTCCGGCCCTCGAAGCTGGCTGAGAGAGCATGACCTGGCCCCGGGATTGAAAAGGGTAGGGACCCCTGGTCTAGTTAAAAGAGCCTCATTCGGGCATCCCCTGAGTGGAGTTTCTCCAGCAAAAATCCTTTCCACCCAGAATAATTTCTGACACTTTGCAGTTATTTTTCAAACTTTTACTTTCAACCTAGTTACTTTTTAGTTGCTGAATTGCAGGGCTTTAGTTGCCTCTATTTCGAGACAGCACACCTCAAGCAAGCGGGGGGGGGGGGGCGGGGGGCGGGGGGGGATGGACGGAATGAGCTCCCGTCTCTGTCCCAGCTCCTGCCAACCTAGCAGTTCGAAAGCCCCCTCTCACCAGGCTCCACCCCTCTTAGGAGGCTCCACCGTTTGAATGTTGAGACGCACCATTAGCACACATATCCGTGATGGCGGATCTTGGCACTCCAGATGTTCTTGAACTTCAATTCCCAGAAGCCCAAGCCCTCATGAATCCACACAAATGGGTTTACTGGGATTCATCTGGCCCACGCCACTCCCGTCGCTCCTGGAAGCGGAAGTAAAACACGCCCGTATAGTTAAGGCTCTTCCGGGTTAACCCTTCCTCCATACGGGCGCATTTTACTTCCGCTTCCGGGAGCGACAAGGGGCGGATGAATTGCAGGAAACCCATTCGTGCGGATTCATGGGGGCTTCTGGGAATTGAAGTCCAAGAACATCTGGAGTGCCAAGGTTCGCCATCATGGACCTATATGCTGTGAAATGGGTGCATCCAGTGATCTCGCCAACGCCACATAACAAGAAAGCGGTTCTTTGAGCACCAGAATGCTAAATCCATGTATTGCACATCAGGGGGGGAAAATTGGTACATTTAATAAGTAACGATTGATGAGCATTGGAGAAGTTATCCTCACGCACGAGGAAACAAACCACGTTGGGTTTTGCAACCACGGGTTTTGTCGGGCAACTTACTGAGGGCGATTGTAGCGGGCCGGCATTTGCCCCCCAGGCAGAACTGCCAGAGGCCCTGGTGGCTGAGGTTACCCGAGTAACGGTACTGCATCCAGAAGTCCGTGGCCATGGCCAGAATGAGCAGGATCAGGCCAGAGACAGAGGACAGAAGACCTCGTCCGGTCAAGCTGACCATCCCGGGAAAGGGCTAGAGGCGAGAAAGAAGAACCATCGTCCACGCCGAGAGAGGAAGCAAAATCAGATTGTGTGACCCCAGGAGGTAAAAAAAACAACATCACTCAACCCAGGGGAAAGGGACTGTAGTGGCTGGATGGTTAAGACACTGAACGTGACAACTGGAAGGTCGGCAGTTTGAAACCCGAGTGCTGCACGACAGAGTGAGCTCCCGTCTCTGTGCCAGCTCCTGCCAGCTTGAAAGCAAGAAATTGCAAGTAGAGAAATAGATACCACTTCAGCAGGAAAGGTAACAGCATTCTGTGTACACTGGTGTCGAGGCCTTATGTCCACAGAAACGTTTGCAAACGCAGACAGCGCTGGCTCTTTGACTATAAACAGAGATGAGCACTGCACCCTAGAGTTGGATACAACTGGCTTTCAAGCAAGGGCCCCCTTGACCTCGTTTATGGCCAGGGTTCGCACCACGAGCGCCTGCCTCCTTTGCAAATTTGATTTCTCCGATGCCCCCAAACCCCTTCCCCTCTTGAACAGAGCTGGGGAAGGTCTCCCTTTTAAGGACTACAACACCCATCATCATTACAGGTTAGGTAAAGGGTCACCCTTACTCGAAAGCCAGTCATATCCGACTCTAGGAACCGGGCTTAGAGCCGTTGAAATCCTTTTACCCAACCCATTTCAGCTTACCTTGGCTATGCAATCCTTGACCTCGGAAGGACGGCAGAGCCTTAGTCGACCTTGGGCCCTGTAAAGATCGAACTCACAACCTTCCGGCTGCAGGACAGCAGTTTAACCCCTGCACCACCAGGGCTCTATAATGACCAGAGGCTTACCTGTAACTGTTGTTCTTCTCACGGAGACCACAACGAAGAACTTGGTAGATCGACGGGGCAGAAATAGACATTGTAGATAGCCCGTCATTAGAACATTGTTATGTTTAACAAGGATATAGCAATAGCATTTACACTTATATACCACCCCATAGCACTCTCTGGGCAGTTCACAGTTTTATTAGCATTTTGCGCGCACGCATGCACGCACACACACACACACAAATAAATGCTGGGGACTCAATTGACTGACCTTGGAAGGATGGAAAAGGCTAAGTCAACCTTGAGCCCTGGTTGGGCTCGAACTCACTACCTTTGGGGTGCAGGAAAGCAGTTTAACCCCATGCGCCACCCACTTTGCCAATCTAGGCCTTCTTGATGCCACTGCGATTCTCCGTCTGTCCCTCTCGGCAGCAGACAAAGAGCGAAAGGGTTCGAAAGAGGGGGCATTTATAGGATTGTTGCCCCGCGCATGGCCTGACCGGAGACCAGACAGACAATGGTGTGGAAACATCTCGTATCCCCGGCTTGTCCCGGACGGCACCTCCCAGGCTCACGGTTTTTGCTGATGCAGAGCAGACAGAGAGCATTTGGTAGCAGCCCAGGAGTGTTTGCACATTCCCCATCACTTTCTCTTGTTTGGCAAATAAGCAAAAGTTGTCAGATCCTAGGAAAGTCCGCGTCTGCCCTCTGTAAACCCAAAGAACTGGATTTCCGCTTCAGGGGGGACGAGGGCGGCGTAGGTAGGTTTGATCGCAGTAAACCCATTCATGTGGATTCACAGGGTGCTTGGGCTTCTGGGAATTGAAGTCCAAGAACATCTGGAGTGCCAAGGTTCGCCATCGCGGGCAAAATGCTTTCCCATACCCCAAGTTGAAAGTGGAAGCATTCTCCCCTCTGTAGTTTTGAATAAGTAAGTGCGACCCAGGAACTGCGGTGGCTCAGTGGTTAAGACACTGAACTTGACGAATAGAAGGTCGGCAGGTCATCAGTTCGAGCCCCAAATGCTGCGCGATGGAGCGAGACCCCGGCGTCTGTCCCAGCGCCTGCCAACCTAGCCGTTCGAAAGCAAGTTATTGCAAGTAGATAAACGGGTACCACTTGGGTGGGAAAGGTAACAGAATTCCGTGCACTCCGGAGGGGGGGGTCTAGTCATGCCTGCCACGTGACCATGGAAACGTCTGCAGACACAGACAGCTCTGGCTCTTTAGCTCTTAACGGAGATGAGCACCGAACTCTAGAGTCGGACACGACTGGCTGTCGAGCAAGGAAGAACTTGACCCAGTGATGGCCAACCTTGGCACTCCTCCAGGTGTTCTTGAACTTCAAATCCCAGAAGCCCTGATCAGAAAGAGTGCTGACCTGGGCTTCTGGGAATTGAAGTCGAAGAACACCTGGAGTGCCAGTAAACCCATTTGTGTGGATTCACAGGGACTTGGGCTTCAGAGAATTGAATTCCCACTTTGGTGGGAAGGTAGCAGCATTCCGTTAGCTCCGGTGTCTAGTCATGCCTGCCACATGACCACGGATATCTGCTACTGTTGACTTGTTTAGATCCTTAGAAAAGAGGAGCTAAACCAGGGGTTTCCAAACCTTTTCAAGCCGTGGGGCTTGGCCACGTCCTCTCATTCAGCTTCAAGGGCCGGGCGGCCGTTATGCCCTGCCTGCACGATGAGGGTGGCCATTTTGTCCCAACAGTTTCAAACGGGCAGTCATTTTGTTTCTCAAATGCCCTTGGCTTGAAATGGTGCCGTGGGCCAAATCCGGCCAACGTGCCTTAGGTTGGGAACCCCTGAGATAAATTGAAAGAGGGAGATGCCCACATGGAGCCTCCTTGTTTGGAGAAAGTCTATCTTTATGGATCAGTGACTGAGTGCCTTCTTTCTCTACTCATGGGCTTTGAATTGGGGTCCCTTGTTGTTGTTCAGTTGCACAGTCGATTCCGACCCTTTGCCACCCCCATGGACCATTGACCTCCAGGCACCCCTGTTGTCCTCCACCATCCTCTGTGCCCATTGCATCTACAATACCATCCAGCCATCTCATCTTTGGCTGCCCCCTTCTTCTTTTGCCCTCCACCTTCCCCAGCATCAAGGCTTTCTCAAGTGAATCCTCTCTTCTCACTTGATGTCCAAAATACCTTAGCAGTCAGGGTTGATGTCTTCTAAGATTCACCTATTTGTTCTCCTCACTGTCCAGGGGTCTCTCAAAACTCTCCTCCAACACCACATCTCAAAGGCGTCTATTCTTCTGCATAGCTGTCAAGTATCCCTTATTGGCCGGGAAAACCCCTTATTTTACCCTCTTTCCCACTGTCATCCCTTATTAATTAGACTGCAATGCCCTATTGCCGCCATTGGAGGGCAGCACAGGATAAGCATAGCTGTCAAGTATCCCGTATTGGCCGGGGAAACCCCTTATTTTACCCTCTTTCCCGCCGTCATCCCTTATTAATTAGACTGCAATGCCCTATTGCCGCCATTGCAGGGCAGCACAGGATAAGCATAGCTGTCAAGTATCCCGTATTGGCCGGGGAAACCCCTTATTTTACCCTCTTTCCCGCCGTCATCCCTTATTAATTAGACTGCAATACCCTATTGCCGCCATTGGAGGGCAGCACAGGATAAGCATCGCTGTCAAGTATCCCTTATTTGCTGGGAACATTACCACTGGGAATACCATTGCTTTGACTGTGCGGACTTTTGTTTTCAAGGTTGCTTGGTTGTTATTACAAAAAATCAGTTCCTGATTTAGGTGGAAGGATTAGAGGAATTTCCTTATTTTCTTCTACATGTAAGCATTATGGGAAAATTAAGCAAGGAGACGCAACTGCACTTGAATTTATTTAACATTTTGGAGATTCAAAGTTCTGCGAGTCCAAGTGTAAAAAGGTTTGCCTTGGACTTTGTGGCTCAACCGTGTGACAACTAAGCAGACGTGTACGTTTGCTTGTGAAAAACCACCTGTGGTTGTCAACCCCTCCTCGAATGTGCGACGCAAAGAGGAGTCCCACTTGGGACGGATGTCCCCCGAAAGATTCCCTGCCTTGCCTCCAAAACTCTCCAAAGGCCTCAGTTCTCCTCTCAGTCCTCCAAGTTCCGGAAGGCGTTCTGCATTTCCTCATTCAGTTGGGTGTAGTGAGCTTTGATTTTCGCCTCTCCATCCTTTAAGGGATCCTAAGGGTGCCGGGAGGGAGGAAGATGTACGAGGAAAAATAGGTTAAATCGGAGTTGACGTGGTTTCGGAAGAGAACCAGCTCCGGAGAAGGAAGGAGGAAAGCCGGAATCCATAAAAAAAACAGCAAAGGTGAAGAAAGTGACATTTAGAAAGTATAACTTTAGTATTGCATACCTGTCAAGTATCCCGGATTGGCTGGGATTTCCCGTATTTCCGCGCCGATTTTCTTCCTTTCCCGCCCAGAGCTGCCGCTACCCCGTAATTTGGCAATGGGGGGAAAGGAGTTACTGCGCATCCCTTCTGCGCAGGTCATTTCTACGCATGCGTAGAAGGCTTCTACACATCCCCTTCTGCACAGAAGTCTACGCATGCATAGAAGGGTTCTACGCATGCGTAGAAGGGTTCTACGCATGCGTAAAAGCCTTCTACGCATGCGTAGAAATGACCTGCACAGAAGGGATGTGCAGTAACTCCTTTCCGGGGTAGCGGAAGCTCCGGGCGGGAAAGGAAGAAAATTGGCGCGGAAATACGGGAAATCCCGGCCAATCCGGGATACTTGACAGGTATGTAATTATCTGCAGATGTAAAAATATTCTGCAGTGTGTTAGTGGTTAAGACGCTGAACTTGATGACCAGAAGATCAGCAGGTTAGCAGTTTGAGACCCGAGTGCTGCTCAACGGTGTGAGCTCCTGTCATCTGTCCCAGCTCCTGCCAACCTCGCAGTTCGAAAGTAAGAAATTGCAAGAAGATAAATAGGTACTGCTGCAACGGGAAAGGTAACAGTGCCACATGTCCACGGAAACGTCTGCAGACACAGACAGCACTGCCTGAAAACTGAGATGAACACCGAACCCTATAGTTGGATATGACTGGCTTTAGAGCAAGTGAGACCTATATAAATATTCAATTTTAAAAATCCTGAAATACGTAATATACTGTACTGTATTGTATTTCTATGGTGCATTGCCAGAGCTGGCCACTAGAGGCCACTGTCAGCAATGTGAAAATAAAAGATTAGCTGTTATCTATGGTTTCAGGTATACGCCATAGGTCTCAGAACTTATTCCACCACCACCCCATGGGTATAGGGAAGAAACCTGTATAGAGAAGGAAGAAAATTAGCTGATCCATGTATTGTCTCTTGGCTGCCCTTGATATACTCAAGACCTTCCCCACCGGTCGGATATGCAGGACCACCATCATATTGGGGGGAAAAGGCAAAGACTCATTCAAGGAACAACGAAATATAGTTATCACAGGAAACCCAGATGAAACTGGAGAAGTTTGAAGTGTACCGTCAGCAAGACGACTCGTGGACATAGAATGTGGAAGTGGATACATTTTGATCTATCTTAGAAGAAGACACCAGCCGAGATAATCTAGGAAGAGAAAACTAGCCAAGATCTTCTGGTGACTCTAGGTCAGTGATGGTGAACCTTGGCACTCCAGCTGTTCTTGAACTTCAATTGCCAGAATCTCTGATCAGCAGGAATGCTGAATTGGACTCCCGTTAACTGAAGTCCAAGAACACCTGGAGTGCCAAGGTTCACCATCACGGCTCTAGGTAGATGTTTTGCCCACCCACCCACCCCATAGGGACCCAACACTGGTCCCTCTTCTAACACGTCCCTCTGTCTCACCTGGAACTTCATTGAGCTCAGCTTGTACATGACGTCAGCCAGGTTCTCGCGGATGACGGCCCACGTGATCTTGTGTTCAGACTGGGCCGTGGACTCCACCGCATGGCGGGCCAGCTCATAGAAGGCGATCATGTTTTGGAGCATTCCCACGGTCTTGTAGAAAGGGCAGAACCTGGGGGAGGGGTAATTGAGGCAAGATGGGTGGGTGGAGCATTCATCATTCATTCATTCATTCATTTACTTACTTACAGTGTCAAGATCCCATAAAATTGGGATGCCCTAAATTTAAAGTGATTTAAATGTCATGTTGGATATGTATTCATATCTCTAATGTTTTGCTAAACTCTGCTTAAAAACTTTGCTTGAAACTTCTGCTCTGCAGCACTGGGCCGGCGTTCCCAGATTCTAATGCAGAATCCTTTCTCTGACAGGCTATAGCTGACCGTTCTATGCAAAACCTATTTTTCTATATTCTGGACTTTTGTGTTTGTCAAATAACATTACAAAATTATTGAAAAGGCATTTTCTCTGTCTGCCTGTCTGTGCTGCTTATCTGGAGTCTGGGAACATAGCAGGAAGAGGAGCCGATAAGAAGAAGGCTTGGCAGTAATCCCAGAAACACAGATCTCTCATTGAGAGAAACAGAACTGTCTCTGCTTTAGGAGATCATGAGTGATGGAGGGAGTGTTTTTCAGAGGGCAGGTCTGAAGCCCTGAAAGGGGACTCTCAAACTGAGACCTCAACGCTACCAATCTCCCCCCCCAATACCTGTCAAGCGCAGCTCCGGAGATTACGGGACCTACGCAGAACGTTTCTGCACAGGTCCATTGTATGCATGCGTAGAAGGCTTTTATGTATGCGTAGAACATTTCTGCGCAGAACGTTTCTGCGCAAGTCCGTTCTACGCATGCGTAAAAGCCTTCTACGCATGCGTACAACGGACCTGCACAGAAGCGTTCTGCGCAGCTCACTTCTACGTGTGTGTAGAAGGCTTTTACGCATGTGTAGAAAGCTTTTACGCATCCCCTTCTGCACAGAAGCCTTCTACGCATGCATAGAAGCCTTCTACGCACGCGTAGAAGTGAGCTGCGCACGCGTAGAAGTGAGCTGCGCAGAAGGGATGCGCAGTAACTCATCCCCCCCCCCCACTGCCAAATTACGGGGTAGCGGCAGCTCCGGGTGGGAAATGGCGAAAATCGGCGCAAAAATATGGGAAATCCCGGGAAATCTGGGATACTTGACAGGTATGCCCCCCCCCATCAACAGTCACGACATACAGTACTTAAGAATATTCCTCCCTGCCTCTGTCACTAAATTCAAATATGTTTTATTTAAGTAGATAGAACATGAAACTGGAGGGGGAAACTCCAGATGTGGGATGAACGAAAGATGTCAGATCTAAGATCAGCATTTTGGTAATAGGCTGTTAAAACTAGGTTGACTTCCAATCTATTAAACGAAGCTCCTGTTTCCAGATTTTGGGGGGTTATAAACATCGCAAATTCCAGAATGCTAGTCTTCACGATCTCTCCACCAGGATTTAGGTTTACCGGTCATAAGCAGAATAGCCGTTCTGCTGCAGGAAATCGTCTTTGATCAGCTTGGCTACTTCAAGGGTGATCTTGTCAGTTTCCGCAAGAGAAGCCTGGATGAAAAATATATATTTTTAAATTTTTAAAAATCAAATCTTTAGTATTGTCCAAGACCCAACACAGTCAAGCGAAAGATAGAAGTTAAGATTGAGGGAACTTAAATATATATATATTTTAAGAGGAGCCTATCAGCTCAGAGTTAAAGGAGTAATAACATTAGTGTTTTAAAATTAATATTGTTTTTAACGAAGCAAGTTTGTAACGGGGAAAACTAGGTTCTGAGATACAGTTATTCCCGCAGTTATCAAATGAGTTCCCAGCATGTTGGGGACAAAATGCTAATTACCTAGCGAGCCACCCAGAGAGTCATGTAAGCGCTAATATGGGGCTGGATATAAATGTAATTGCTATTATAAAAATGCATCTACTCTCCGTTAGAAACAACTGGTTTTCATTTCTGTGAAGTAGCTTCTCTCTTATCTTTCTTTCTCTCCATCTCGTGCATCTCTTTGCGTTTACCTTTCTGCCTACAGACCTTTCCGACCGTTCAGGTTTTCGGCCCGAATATAATCTCTGGATTCTGTACAACACCCTTATAAGGTAGGGCCTTCTTTTAAGAGTATTGAAAGCGAAGACTCTCAACTGGAAAAGGCTGGTCATACTGCTTGGTGTTCTACAATATTTAGCAAATGTGTCTATATACGGGCACGTTTTACTTCCACTTCCAGGAGCGACAAGGGTGGTGCGGGCTGGATGAATTGGTTAGGGGCCGGATCTGGCCCATGGACCATTGGGTTGAGCAGAGAAAATGGCAGCTTCAAATCTATCTCGTCCTGTTGCAAAACAGGTTGCAAGGTGTGGTTTACTTCCGGTGGGAGGAACCATGGGACCAGCCCACTGAACCACGTGACCGGCCCATGCCCCCCCCCCCCCCCCCCCCCGATTTAAAGGATTGATAATGGTGCAAAACTAAAAACAGAAGTTGCAATAAGGAAAAGGAGGTTTTTTTGGAAGGAAGGAAGGAAATGGAATGAATGAATGAACGAACCTGCTAATTTCAAAATTATTATGCTTTCTGCAGCTGTTTTCAAAATGCCACCAGGGAAACGAACTTCCAGGTAAATTTTTGCCCCGCTCACCTTCCCAACCAGCTGGACAATCTCGGCCAAGTCTTCCTCCTCCTGCAAGATCTCCTTGGCCTTTGTCCGTAGAGAGACAAACTCCGGGTAGTGCCGGTCGTAGTATTCATCCAGCGCCCGCATGTACTTGCTATAGCTGATCAGCCAATTCACAGACGGGAAGTGTTTCCGCTGAGCCAGTTTCTTGTCCAGGCCCCAGAAAACCTGGAATCGGGACCAGAATGTTATACGAGGCCAGCTCTTTTGGAAGCCGGAAACGGGCCCTGAATATACCTGTCAAGTTTTGGATTTGAAAATAAGGGAAATTTCCCGGCCAAAACGGGAAACTTGACAGCTATGCTTATCCTGTGCTGCCCTCCAATGGCAGCAATAGGGCATTGCAGTCTAATTAATAAGGGATGACAGTGGGAAAGAGGGTACAACAACAACAACAACAAATTCTTTATTACAGCCCAAGGCCAGTGTTACAATATCACAAAATCAAGCTGCTTGACACAAGTGAGGCAACCTAATAAAACTATCACAAAATCATGGACACCAGATTATATATACAATAGCAACATACAACCAGAGTTACAAGGGATGTTATTTCTATGTCCTGCAGTCATATTCTATGACAGTCAAGTTGTAATCTGGAAGCATTTTCCTTATTCCTTTGATTTTATCTTGCCTTTACGAATGCAAGTTACATTCCATGCGAATCTAGCGACTGCTATCGTCATATCTTGCCCTTCACCCGATAAAAGAATATTCAATGTCCTGACTTTATTGTTAGACTTCAAGTTCGGGAAAACACTAAAAAGGTCTCTCCTGTGTTTATTATATAGGGGACACTCTAGCAGAATATGCTCAGAGGTTTCTATCGTATTTAGCTGACATGGGCATAAACGCTCGAGTGCTAGGCCTTTCTTAAAGAAATTCTCCCTGTAGGAGGAGGGAAGCATGTTATACCGAATAAGTGTAAAGGAACGTCTATGATCGGGATTTCTTATTAAAGACAAGTATGCTAAAGGCTTAGCAACATTGAAAGTTGATCTATCAAACAATGGGGAGACTAGTTTACTTAAATCATTTTGGCGATGTATATCGAGAATTCTTTGTTTTATTAACTCTCTAGCATGAATAGATCCTAAGGAAAGAACATAAGGTTTTGAAATGCCATAAGTGGTTAGTGTCCTTTCAAGAGAGCTAATCCATGGTGGCATCCAAGGGTCTGACATCACTAGTTTGAGTAAGCCAGATGGGGCAAACAGAATTCTTATCCAATAATTAGCCACGTTTACTAACAGTCTCGCTCGCACTGTATACATTCCAGTTTCTAATCTCAAAGCCATGTTGGAAATACTGCAAGGGGACTGTAAAATTGTCCTAAGAAACTTTGATTGCGTGACCTCAAGCGGATTTATGTTTGAGTCAAAATACAGAGGGGATCCATACAACATTTGGGCAAGTGACTTTGCTGAAAAGAGTCTAAGGGCCGCAACTACATTATGCCCACCTTTCCTCCGAAGGAAGTTTTGTATAGCGGCCGCACTTTTTTTTGCTTTAGAAGCTAAATACATTGTATGTAACTTCCTGCACCCATTAGCCTGAAATATCACTCCTAAGTAGCTGTAATGAAGGACTTGCTCTAGTACCTGGTGGTTTAGATGCCATCGATGTATTTTGGGCTTTCTGGCAAAAGCCATTATTTTCGTTTTCGAATAATTAACCACAAGTTGGTTTTGAGAGCAATACTTAGCAAGCGAACGCAGGGCCCTGCGTAACCCCACCTGTGTTCTTGAAAGCAGAACTGCATCGTCTGCATAAAGTAGGATTGGGACATGTTTGCTGTCTAATGTGGGTGGATGGTGATCCCTGCATTGTAAGTACTCAATGATATCATTGATGTATATATTGAATAAGGTTGGTGCTAAGACACAGCCCTGTCTAACTCCTCGACTTGTTTTTATAGAGTTTGACAGATGTCCCTGCTCACTGCACTTCACCCTTATACTTGTGTTGCCATGAATCGCCTTTATAAGAAACAATAGTCGTTGGTCAATGGATGCTTTCTCCAGTTTCTCCCATAGTAGAACTCTTGAGACAGTATCAAAAGCATATTTCAAATCAACAAATGCTGCGTATAAGAACATAAGAACAGCCTTGCTGGAAGAGGCCACAGGAGCCCATCCAGTCCAGCATTCTGTCTCACACAGTGGCTCACCATTTCCTTCAGGGTATTCCCAAGGAGATGCCTTCACCTGCTTAGGATTCCCTGGACATGGCATCGAGAGATATCCTGCCTATCTCTCCAACCCGGAGGTTGTCCTTATGTACATCCATAATGATAGCCATTGATCCCCTTGCCCTCCATCAACTTGTCTCATCCTTTCTTAAAGCTGTCAAGACTGACAGCTGTTACCACTTCTTCTGGCAGGGAGTTCCATAGACCAGTAATCCTCTGGGTGAAAAAGGGCTTTCTCTTATTTGTTTGAGAACTAGTACCCAAAAGTTTCATGGAGTGTCCCCTAGTTCTAGTGTTGTGCGATAGGGAAAACAGTTTTTCCTTATCTACTTTGTCCACACCGCGCATGATTTTATAAACTTCAACCAGGTCACCTCTTAGACGCCGTCCATCGTTCAAGAGCGAAGAGCCCCAACCGTTTCAGCCTCAGATGGTAAGGAAGGTGTTCCAGTCCCCTAATCATTCTGGTTGCCCTCCTCTGTACTTTCTCCAACTCCATAATATCCTTCTGGAGGTATGGCGACCAGAACTGTACGCAGTATTCCAGATGGGGCCTCACCATAGATTTATAAAGAGGCAAAATGACACTTGCTGACTTATTTTCTATACCCTTCCTAATGATCCCTAACATTGAGTTTGCTTTTTTCACTGCTGAGGCACACTGGGTTGACACCTTCATTGAGCTCTCGTCCACCAGGACACCAAGGTCCCTTTCCTGGTTTGTCGCAGAGAGTTCAGACCCCATCAGTTTATAAATGTAATTGGGGTTTTTTGCCCCAACATGCATCACTCTGCACTTACTGATGTTGAAGCTCATGTGCCACTGTTTTGCCCACTCCCCCAGTGTCAAGAGATCCCTCTGGAGCTCTTCACAATCTCTCACAGTTTTCACTACCCTGTATAATTTAGTGTCATCAGCAAATTTGGCTACCTTGCTTTTTACTCCTACCTCTAGATCATTTATGAAGAGGTTGAAAATCATTTATGATCATTTATGAAGAGGCTATAAAGATACAGAGGAATTAGAAGAATATTTGTTGATAAAGTAATCAAGGACTACACAATGATCAAGCGCAGAGCGGCCTCCTCTAAACCCACCTTGTTCGTCGGCTAATAACTTAGTATCCTCAACCCAATCTTGGAGCTTCCCTAGAAGATGGCTTGCATAAAGTTTACTAAGGATGCTCAGGAGGCTGATCGGCCTATAGTTGGCAGGGTCACCGCGACTTCCCTTTTTGTGAATTGGGCAGATGACTGATACCTCCCAGCTCTTAGGGAACTGTCCTGTGTTGTCAATTATTATAAACAGTCTTGCCAGGACTGGGGCCCACCACTCCGAATTTGATTTAATCAGGTCTGGGGGTATTTGATCAAGGCCGGCAGCTTTCCCAGATCTTAATCTACTTATTAATGATTTTACCTCACAGATCGATACTGCATTCCATGGGGGGAGGTTATTGCTACTGGCTGTATACCCACTGGATGTATCACTTGTATCCAAAGCCAGATATAATTCACGAAAATGTTTCTTCCAAATTTCTGGGAGTATGACAGATGGCATATGGGGACTTTTAGAGCAACTGGACACTAAGTTCCAAAATTTGGAATGGGGGAAAGAGGGTAAAATAAGGGGTTTTCCCGGCCAATACGGGATACTTGACAGCTATGCTTATCCTGTGCTGACCTCCAGTGGCGACATTAGGGCATTGCAGTCTAATTAATAAGGGATGACGGCGGGAAAGAGGGTAAAATAAGGGGTTTTCCCGGCCAATACGGGATACTTGACAGCTATGCTTATCCTGTGCTGACCTCCAGTGGCGACATTAGGGCATTGCAGTCTAATTAATAAGGGATGGCGGCAGGAAATAGGGTAAAATAAGGGGTTTTCCCGGCCAATACGGGATACTTGACAGCTATGCTTATCCTGTGCTGACCTCCAGTGGCGACATTAGGGCATTGCAGTCTAATTAATAAGGGATGACGGCGGGAAAGAGGGTAAAATAAGGGGTTTTCCCGGCCAATACGGGATACTTGACAGCTATGGTTATCCTGTGCTGACCTCCAGTGGCGACATTAGGGCATTGCAGTCTAACTAATATGGGAGGAAGTACGGGAGAGAGGGTAAAATACGGGAGTTTCCTTGCCAAAACGGGATACTTGACAGCCATGGCCCTGAACCAAAAGGCCCGTCCCTTCCTCCGCTGTGATTTCTAAGTAACTTCACAATGATTTTACAATTCTCTCACTTTAGGCTTTACCCCGTTTTCTATGCAAACCAGAGTATTTTCGACTCTTCTTTGCTCAAGACAAAGAGCACGTAGGTAGGTCTGTTCCTCCTCCACAACTAACAGCATCTTCCCATTCATGGATGACAGTGTTAGAGGTTTCCTGACTATGTTTAGGAACCTTCCACCAGCACTATTGCTGAATAGACTCCTTGAGCAAGAAACATATGTTTGTTTGTGTGTGTGTGTGTGTGTGTGTTTTAAAAACCCAGGGGTGACTTTGCAATGGATTTGGGACACTATCCTGTGACAACTTGACGATATAAAAAATGCCACGTGTCTTCCAAAACTGGGCTAGTCTGGGTAGCACGGAGGATCTTACCTGGACGATGCCCAGGGTGGCAGAAGTCACTGGGTCAGAGAAGTCGCCGCCGGGAGGAGATACTCTAGGGATGAGAGAGAAAGATAAGCTGAGACCAAGGGCCGGATCCTGCTCGCTCTTGACAATTGCAGGCTGTTTGGCTATAAACAGAAATGAGCACTGGACCCTAGAGTCGGATACGGCTGGCTTTTGAGCAAGGGCGACCTTTACTTTTACCTTTACAGGTATGCCAAAGCTAGAAGTTGAGTGTCTATGGAGGGAGAAATCTGTGGTTGTACCCATTGTCATGCCTTGGAGCATGACCTAAAGGGCTCCCTAGATATTTGGAAATTTTGGATTTATAGGGCTTGAGCTTCCTAACTCTACAAAAAGCTGATTTACTTGGAACTGCTTATATATCTAGATGTTGCCTTAACAGTTCTTAGGTCCTTGGTTAGGTCTTGAACTCTTAATTTTATGCCAGTCTCCGACTGCGAATCTAATGATAGATTTCCGTGTTATAATAATGAAGAAGAAGAAAGAAAGAAGAAAAATCATACTCACGCTCCGACGATGCTGACACTGCCTTCCCGCTCGGGGCTGCCCAGACATTTGACGCGTCCGGCCCGTTCGTAGAAGGAGGCCAAGCGGGCCCCGAGGTAGGCAGGATACCCACTATCTAGAATTTAACACAGAGAATGTCATTAACTGCCCAGTTCCTCCACTTGTCTTTTCTAGATCTACAGGCTGATTGGTACTCTTATGGCTTACCTCCTTTATTCTTCTTTCTTCGATTTCACATCCTTATTCTTCTCGCTACCTACAAAGACCAACGACCTGCGGATTCTCCATCATGCACTGTTTCTGGACTGATTCTCTCTTTGATTGTTTAAATCGTTTTGGGATAAAAACAGTTTCTCCATTTAAAGGTGGGTGGATGCCTGTAAGGGACACCACGGCATTTGCTTTGCAAGACCTCAGCGGCGCTGTGAAATACAGGACCTCTTGAAGGTCACTAATGTGTATTGTGGTCTTAAACCAGGAGCAGGTTGACAACATGTAACGCGCACACGTTAGAGGAGAAACAAAACTAAACTTAAAAGACAAACAAACAAAAAGACAAAAACTTTGTGGCACCTTCAAGTTTTAATCTCCTTGTTTCTAACTTTTAGCTTGTTTTGTTTCTGATCTGCTACATCTGCAAAGCTTTGGCTCCACAAAAACACTTCCTTGAGTAATTCTGTTACTACTTGCTTAAGTAATGGCGATTTTTCACAACTTTGGAAAAGTTATCACACACTTTACCTATGCCAGTGGTGGCAAACCTATGGCACGCGTGCCAGAGGTGGCACTCGGAGCCCTCTCTGTGGGCACCCATGTGGTTGCCCCAGCACAGAGTTTGCCCCACCCCTCTCCCCAGAAGCCCAATGGGAGCGTTTCCTCCCTCCCCTGTTGTCGTGTTGGCACTATGGAATAAATTAGTGAGTTTTGGGTTGCAGTTTGGGCACTCAGTCTCTAAAAGGTTCGCCATCACTGACCTATATGCTCCAACAGAATCGTATGCCAGTTTAATTTGTGGATTATTATTTTTATTTATTGCTAACTTCCTCTTCTTCTTTACTTCCTCTTTTATCCCTTAAGGGATTTATTGAAAGGCAATAATTAAAATTTATGAATGATAAGGTCAAAGTAACGGTCGCCCTTGCTCAAAAGCCAGTCGTATCCAACTCTAGGGTTCAGTGCTCATCTCTGTTTATAGTCAAAGAGCCAGCACTGTCTGCATTTGCAGATGTTTCCGTGGTCATGTGACAGGCATGACTAGACACCAGAGTGCACGGAACGCTGCTTACCTCTCCCACTGAAGTGGTTCCTATTTATTTACTTGCAATTTCTTGCTTTCGAACTGCTAGGTTGGCAGGAGCCGGGACAGACGGCGGGAGCTCACTCCGTCATGCAGTACTTGGGTCTCGAACTCCGACCTTCCAGTCTTCAAGTTAAGCGTCTTAACTACTAAACCACTGCAGTCCCATGAATAATAAACAAATATCAAATAAATAAAAGGACGGTGGCTTACTTCCTTGTAAGTTTTCTCTAGCTTTAAGCTTTGGAGTTAGTCCAGGGGCCAGATCTGGCCCACTCCTCCAAGGGCATTCAAGAAACAAAATGGCCTCCCTTTTGTAGCTGTTAAGACAAAATGGCCACCCTCAATGTGCAGGCAGAGCAAATTGGCCGTCTGGCCCTTGAAGCTGACTGAAGGAGCGTGACCCGGCTCCCAGCTTGAAAAGGTTGGGAACCCCTGAGTTAGAGGATCAGATTCAAAACTAAAGTTGGTCAAGAGTTGTATAGAGCAGGACCCTTAATCCTTTGGCTGATGGAGACCAAAGAAGATTACCTGCAGGCATTTCGGCTAAGCGTCCGGAGATCTCACGGAGCGCTTCGGCCCAGCGAGAGGTGGAATCGGCCATCATGCTGACGTGGTATCCCATGTCGCGAAAGTACTCCGAGAGGGTGATTCCTGAGTATGGATGCAGAAGAGAGATAGGCCAAGGTAAACTTCACAGCAATAGAAAAGGATGTCGAATCTAGCTGATAAAGTTCAGCAAAAAACCCGGAGCGGAGACGACAACCTGGCAAAATTAGGTTCACCCTCTCTGTTGCAGGCCTATTTGACCCTAAAACAGGGTCAAGTTGCCGGACACGTATCAGAGAACGTGGCTCTTCCATGCTCAGGGTGGAACGGTATCCCAGATCTCAAAATGTGAATCCGTGCCGGATGATTGGTATAGAGAAAGATGGAACATTGCGATAAATGATAGACTGGTGTGCAAATGAAAGTTAAGGAAGGGACTAAGAAAAAAGAAATGACTTTAATTACATTTGTGGGTGTGGGTGTGAGTGGGATTTATCAAACATGTCTTAATTCAAGCAAAAGGAACAAAAACGGGACAGGAATACATCACTTTTTTTTAGAAAATGGAGATAAATATATAGAACATGAATGATAATAATTAACTAATTATAAATTGAAGGTATAATGTCCAATGGATGGTGGGGAGGACATAGAGCAGGAGTCCCCAACCTACGGCCCACAAACCATATCCGACCCCCAGCACCATTTCATGTAGCCTTCCACCCCTCCAAGGGCATTTGAGAAACAAAATGGCCATCCCTTTGAAGCTGTTGGGACAAAATGGATCCCCCCATTGTGCAGGCAGGACAAAATGGCCATCCCGCCCTCAAAACTGACAGAGAGCTTGAAAAGATTGGGAATCCCAGACATAGAGGATTATTACAATAGATAGGTAGATAGGTAGATGGATGGATGGATGGATGGATGGATGGATAGATAGATAGATAGATAGATAGATAGATAGATGGATGGATGGATGGATGGATGGATGGATGGATGGATAGATAGATAGATAGATAGATAGATAGATAGATAGATAGATAGATAGATAGATAGATAGATAGATAGATAGATAGATAGATAGATAGATAGATGGATGGATGGATGGATGGATGGATGGATGGATGGATAGATAGATAGATAGATAGATAGATAGATAGATAGATAGATAGATAGATAGATAGATAGATAGATAGATGGATGGATGGATGGATGGATGGATGGATGGATGGATGGATAGATACTGTAGATGGATGGATGGATGGATGGATGGATGGATAGATAGATAGATAGATAGATAGATAGATAGAGATAGATAGATAGATAGATAGATAGATACTGTAGATAGATAGATAGATAGATAGATAGATAGATAGATAGATAGATAGATAGATAGATAGATAGATAGATAGATAGATAGATAGTCTGTTATTGTAGTTGTTAATAGGTTATAGTGGGGTTTTTTTTGTATTGTTGTGCCATCTTATTTTAAGATACAGTGGAAACTCCGGATAACGACAAAACTTGTTTCCACAGGTCGTGTTGTTATCCGGATTTTGACGCTATGCGGTCCCTATGGGAGATGCTCCGCATAAGGATGAAAAAAACAACGCCGAAAAACGTTGTTATCCGGAGCATCGATACCAAATGCCCCGCATAAGGACGTTTTTTGTCAGTTTTTTTCGTCCTTATGCAGAGCATCACGTGGTGCATAACGAACATGTCATGATGTGGATTTGTCCTTATCCGGTGCTGTCGTTATCCGGCGTTCCAGTGTATTTTTCTGAAACTCCTTACGGCCCAAGCCCTCGGATTTATTATCTTTTTAAACTTAAAAACATATACTCCTGCAAATGAAGAGGTTTTGATGCCCCATGGAGTTGGAGGACATAATTACAAATATTTCTTTGGGCTCCAGAGATCTCTAGATGTAACCAAGATGCTATTGCGCACTACATATAGAGCTGTGGTTCCCAACCTTTGGATCTTGGACTTCAATTCCCAGAAGCCTGAGTCAGTTCCCCCAAAGCCAATGGCTTCTGGGAATTGAAGTCTCTCCTTTGGGGCTCGGGGCCCACGTTAGGAACCACGGATATAGAGGATTTCTGGTGTGGTTTTCAGGATTCTGGGAGCCGATGAGAAAAAGCCCGCGTCACCTGTGTAGATGGAGGCTTCGCGCGCGGCCACGGGCATGTTGGATGTGTTGGCCACCAGGGAGGTCCGCTTCATGATGGACTCGGTTTTGCCGTCCACTTCCATCGTGAGCTACGGAAGAGCAGAATGAACAAGCCATGGGGGTGGAGGCAAAAAAATAATGCTTCCTCCTTGGTTTTGAGCAGGGATTCTCAAACTGCAGCCCACGGGCCGGATGCGGCCCATGACACCATTTCATGTGGCCTCCCACCGCCTCCACCTCACCAGGAAGTGCCATGTGGTAGAGTAAGAGGAAGGGCAAAATGGCCCCAAAGCTGTCTCAGGGAGCATGACCTGGCCCCCGGCTTTAAAAGTTGAGAACTCCTGATCTTGAGCATAGCCTGGGAGGGAACTACAAACCCCAGAATCCCCTATCCAGCCTGGGAGCCAGGCCCCAATTTTGTCCTCCATAGGGCAGGACCCTGGGTCAAAAATTCTCAGAATTGTTCAAGGAAAGAGGGGAGAAATCCCAAAATATATCCTGTGTCTTTGAAGATCTTTTTAAAGGAACTAGTCCTGGTGGCTCAGGGGTTAAACTGCTGTCCTGCAAACCAAAAGGTTGTGAGTTCGATCCTGGCCAGGACTCAAGGTTGACTCAGATCTTCCATCCTTCTGAGGTTGATAACATTTGTCCCCAGCATGTTTGGGAGACCGGGTGCCCAAACTGCAACCCAAAACTCACTTATTTATTGCAAAGTGCCAACACAGCAACAGGGGAGGAAAGAAGCGTTCCCATTGGGCTGCTAGGCAGAGGGGCGGGGCGAACTCTGTGCTGGGGGGAGGAAGGAAGCGTTCCCATTGGGCTGCCAGGCAGAGGGGCGGGGCGAACTCTGTGCTGGGGGGAGGAAGGAAGCGTTCCCATTGGGCTGCTGGGCAGAGAGGCAGGGCAAACTCAGTGCTGGGGGAGGGAGGAAGCGTTCCCATTGGGCTGCTGGGAAGAGGGGCGGGGCGAACTCTGTGCTGGGGGGAGGAAGGAAGCGTTCCCATTGGGCTGCTGATAAGAGGGGCAGGATGAACTCTGTGCTGGAGGAGGGGGGAAGCGCTCCCATTGGGCTGCTGGGCAGAGGGGCGGGGTGAACTCTGTGCTGGGGTGGCTGCACGGGTGCCCACAGAGATGGCTCTGAGGGCCACCTCTGGCACTTGTGCCATAGGTTCGCCACCACGGCACTAAGCACTATGGGGTAGTACTTAAGTGTGATTGCTTTGCCTTGCCAGTTTCCCCCGGGAATAATGGGCTATGTTATCCTTACAGGGGGGAAAGATCTGCTTGTAAAATCTCTCTCCCCACCTCCACCCCAATTCTATGCACAAAATAGGAAAAGTGACTTTCAATCAGGTGACGATGCTGGTATCAGGATGGCACCAACTCGGTCCGGTCAATTGCCCTGGCCCTTTTCCTCTCACCTCTGGGAAATCCCTCAGGACCTCGGACATCTCGTTGCCCCGCTCGCCGCAACCCACGTAAATGATCACGTCGCTGTTGGAGTACTTGGAGAGGGACTGGGAGATGACGGTTTTCCCGCAGCCAAAAGCACCTGGGATGGCCGTAGTCCCCCCGAGAACGCACCTGCAGGGAGAAGGATGGCCAGGGGAGAATATATAAATTGCAAGTAGATAAAGAGGTGCGACTTCAGTGGGAAGGTAAATAGCGTTCCTTAAGCTTCTGCTATCCTAGCAGTTCGAAATGGCAATACATTTGCAAGTAGTTAAACAGATACCACTTGGGCAGGAAAAGTAACAGCGTTCCATGAGCCCCTGCCAACCTAGCAGTTTGAAAGCAAGAAATTGCAGGAAAAACAGGGAGGTAGGGCAACAGAATTCCATGCACTTCAGCATCTAGTCCTATCTGCCACATGACCACGGAAACGCCTGCAGACCAGTCACAGACAGCACTGGCTCTTTGGCTATAAACGGAGATGAGCACTGAACCCTAGTGTCGGATACGATTAGCTTTCGAGTAAGGGCGACCCTTTTACTAAAAGTTGGAGGTGACTTGACAGCATATAATAAAAATGATGTTTTGATAATAAGATTCACGGGACGCCCCCCCCCCCCCCAAAAAAAAAAATGTGAATTTTTAGCAACCCGGGAGAAGGAACCCATTGCTGGGAGGCGGAAGGTCAGCACTTCGAGACCCGAGTACTGCATGACGGAATGAGCGCCCGTCTTTGTCCCAGCTCCTGCCAACCTAGCAGTTTGAGAGCAAGAAATTGCAAGTACATTAAAAGCCCTACTTATGTAAAAGAAAGTCTGTTCCGTAGGCTTTTATGTAAATCGGTTTTTAACTTAACTCGAAGCAAACCCATAGGAAAAACAAATTTTTTACGTAGCTTGAAGCAAACCCATAGGAAATTGTGTTCTGTAAATCGGGACATTTATGTAAATCCGGACATGGTTTGAGTGCAAAAATCATTATGTACGTTGAATTTTATGTAACTCGAGGCATACGTATGTAAGTCGGGGTTTACTGTAGATAATTAGGGATCACTTCGGTAAACAGTGTTCTGTGCGCTCCGGTGTCTAGTCATGCCTGCCACATGACCACGGAAACATATGCAGAAGCAGACAGCACTGAACCCTAGAGTCAGATACGACTGGCTTTCAAGCAAGGGTGACCTTTACTTTTATACTTATATAAAGCGAGACCCTATCCGCTGCCACCCCCACCCAAAAAACATCTGGTTAAACCTGTCCAACTGTGATTTCCCCACCGGGGCTTACGGGAAGAGAGCGTCCAGGACCCTCTGGCCGGTAAGCAGGGGATGATTAGCCGGAAGCTTTTCCGAGACGGGACGGATCTGCCGGACGGGCCAGACCTGAATCATGGTGAGTTTCTCCTTCACCCCCTCAAAGTCCAGCTCCAGAACCACATCCTTTGTAGGAAAACAGGTGTTGGTGTGAAAAAGCTCAGATTAATTCATTAATGTCTGTTCAGAGGATGTTGGGGATCATCCTCAATCAAGAATCAAGACCCAATAGATTTACAAAAGACCCGCTTCCGGTAGAAACTTGCTAGGACAGAGATTTTTTAAAAAAACGTGAACCCAAAAGCGGCTTGTATGCTTTAAATTCTCCTTTAGGGGTGCCAGGGGTAATGTCAGTATTGCAAGTATCACCACCATCACCCATTCCACCGGGAATGCCCTGCTTTCCATAATTAACCCAAAACTAAGTGGCTCAAGTGGTTAAGACACTGTCTAGAAGGCAGCAGGTCAGCAGTTCGATACCCGAGTCCTGCAGGACGGAGTGAGCACCGGTCGTCTGCCCCAGCTGCTGCCAACCTTGCAATTCAAAAGCAAGAAATTGCAAGTAGATCAATAGGGACCACTTTGGTGGGAAGGTAAACAGTGTTCCGTGCGCTCCAGTGTTGAAGCATGTCTGCCACGTGTCCACGAAAATGTCTGCAGACACAAGACAGTGCTGGCTCTTTGGCTATAAACAGAGATGAGCACTGAACCCTAGCGTCGGATAGGACTGGCTTTCGGGCAAGGGTGACCTTTACCTTTACTAATTTCCACGGTTCCCATCCATCTCAGCTCCACACCAAACTTGTTCAAGGGTCATAAGCATTATGGAATCAACAGCAGTGTCATGCCTTATGAGGCTGTTGCAAACATTACTGAAGGACATGTACATGAAATGCACTGGATGTGTAACAAGGATAAGGGAAGCCAACCCTCAGGACGCGGGAACAAATTACGGACTCTCCGTTACCCAGCCAAAAGTCTGAGTTGTGGATCACCATGTCCATTAATTACATGAGTTGCAGACAATTAATTGATCAATGGAAACAAAAGGAGCAAGTGTTCATTTCTACCAGAGGCGGGTCTTTTGTAAAGCTAATGGGTCTTGATCATGCCTGTCAAGTTTTGGATTTGGAAATAAGGGAAATTTCCCGGCAAATACAGGATACTTGACAGTTATGCTTATCCTTTGCTGCCCTCCAATGGTGGCAATAGGGCATTGCAGTCTAATTAATAAGGGATGACGGCAGGAAAGAGGGTATAATAAGGGGTTTTCCTGGCCAATAAGGGATACTTGACAGCTATGGTCTTGATTCAAGGCCAAAAATACCCCCAAATATTCCAGTTTGCACTCAGAAGAGTTAGCTGTGATACCAATGGGCAAGTCCCTATTTATCTAAACCAGGGGTTCCCAAACTTTTCAAGCCAGGGGCTGGATCATGATCTCTCAGTCACCTTCAAGGGCCAGACATCCATTTTGCCCCGCCTGCACAATGGGGGTGGTGGCCCTTTTGTCCCAACAGCTTCAAAGAGATGGCCATTTTGTTTCTCAAATGCCCTTGGAGGGGTGGGGTGTTGGCACATGAAATGGCATCAAGGGCCAGATCCGGCCCACAGGCCTTAGGTTGGGAACCCCTGATCTAAACCCATAAGGGCTATATCACAGCTTGCACAACACATTGCTTTCCAAAATCTCTCTTGGCCTCCCTCCCTCTTCAAATGGGAAAATCTCCCCTATGGACCTGAGACTTACCGAGGTGTCGTAGTTGCCAGCCGGGGCGATGTGGGTGACGGTTCCCCGGGACCGGGGCGGCACCATGACCATATGCTTGATGAGGGAGTTTTCGCGGACCACCCCATAAATGTCGCCCCCGGTTAAGTGGCTCCCGACCTACAGAGAACATGAAGAAATGCAGGGTGGATATTCAAGACATACAAACGACCGATATAACCCAGAAACCAATTTATTATTTTATTTTATTTTCCATGCCTCCATCCTTCCTCCCAAGCTTGATTAATTAAATTACAAGTGGGAAAATTAAATTAAACTAAATTAAAATCGGCTGGACCGCCTGTTGTCCGATTCTTACCCGGATGTTGTTACTGGGGCTGAATTCCCACTTGATGTCATGGGACAAAGCCGAGATGTTGATGCCGCGGGGGATATAGATGCTTTTGGTCAACTCGGTGATGTCCTTCAGGGGACGCTGGATCCCATCAAAGATGGAACCCATGATCCCCGGGCCAAGCTCCACTGAGAGCGGCTTCCCAGTCCGCAAAACGGGGTCCCCCACACACACACCCGCTGTGGCAACTGTGGCTCAGGAAAATATGCATGGCTGGGAGAAAACGGAGCCGGGAAGTAAGGAGAAATCAAGATTTCCAATGGATTATTTTTCAGGATTTTATTAATCCGAGGTCCCTGGACCCTTTTAGGAATGGCTGGTTGATTTATTTTTACGTAAAGGGTGCCCTTGTTCAAAAGCCAGTCGTATCCGCCTCTAGGGTTCGGTGCTCATCTCTGTTTATAGCCAAAGATCCAGCACTGTCTGCATCTGCAGAGGTTTCCGTGGTCATGTGGCAGGCATGACTAGATGCTGGAACCCTGTTGATTTTCATGCCAAAATGGCACCTTTTATCTACTTGCAATTTTTTGCTTTCGAACTGCTAGGTTGGCAGGAGCTCATACCTGTCATGTTTTTGATTTGGAAATAAGGGGAATTTCCCAGCAAATACGGGATACTTGACAGCAATGCTTATCCTTTGCTGCCCTCCAATGGCGGCAATAGGGCATTGCAGTCTAATTAATACGGGATGACAGTGGGAAAGAGGGTAAAATAAGGGGTTTCCCCGGCCAATACAGGATACTTGACAGCAATGCTTATCCTTTGCTGCCCTCCAATGGCAGCAATAGGGCATTGCAGTCTAATTAATATGGGATGACAGTGGGAAAGAGGGTAAAATAAGGGGTTTCCCCGGCCAATACAGGATACTTGACAGCTATGCTTATCCTTTGCTGCCCTCCAATGGCAGCAATAGGGCATTGCAGTCTAATTAGTACGGGATGATGGCAGGGAAGAGGGTAAAATAAGGGGTTTCCCCGGCAAATACGGGATACTTGACAGCTATGCTTATCCTTTGCTGCCCTCCAATGGCGGCAATAGGGCATTGCAGTCTAATTAATACGGGATGACAGTGGGAAAGAGGGTAAAATAAGGGGTTTCCCCGGCCAATACAGGATACTTGACAGCTATGCTTATCCTTTGCTGCCCTCCAATGGCAGCAATAGGGCATTGCAGTCTAATTAGTACGGGATGATGGCAGGGAAGAGGGTAAAATAAGGGGTTTCCCCGGCAAATACGGGATACTTGACAGCTATGCTTATCCTTTGCTGCCCTCCAATGGTGGCAATAGGGCATTGCAGTCTAATTAATAAGGGATGACGGCGGGGAAGAGGGTAAAATAAGGGGTTTTCCCGGCCAATACGGGATACTTGACAGCTATGCAGGAGCTGGGACAGAGACGGGCGCTCACTCCGTCATGCAGCACATGGGTCTCAAACTGCTGTGCTGACCTGCCGACCTTCCAGTCGTCAAGTTCAGCATCTTAACCATAATGCAGTCCCATGCACAAGATCCTGCAAATTTTGATGTCCTTAATTCTTGGTGGGGAAAGGAGGTGGATGGAAACAAAGGAAGCAAACATCCGGCAGTGTGGGTCTTTTCCAGAAGGATACAGGTTTCCTCGTACACCTGGATGGTGGCCAGGTCGCCCTCGAGTCGAATGATCTCCCCCACCAGCTCAAAATGGCCGACGCGCACCAGCTCATACATGGCGGCCCCCGACATCTTGCAGGCAATCACCACTGTACCGAGACGAATAAAAATTTCAGTAAATAAAGACTTCCTCCTTCCATCCCAGGGCTCCCAGGGCTTCTGATTTCGAAGGAGCCATGGAAGCTGTGGGACAGAAGTAGGAAATGTTTAGTTTCCAAAGATACGCCCCTGCTGAGGCTGTTATCAGCCTTCTGCAGGCGTACTTGTGTGGGTAGGATTTCAGCTGGTAAAATTATAACTAGATGACAGTTTTCTCAATTCACTGCAGATGTGTCGGTGAAAGGAATAAAGCAGTTGCATAGAAACGCATCCAATGGAAGCAAACGACGTTTCCACTAACTTCATGGCCATGAAACCAGTGATCCTTCCCAGGGTTTCCAAGAAGTGAGAACTGGTTGTAAGCATGGAAGGGGATGTAAAATAAATTAATTTAGTAATGGGGAAATGGACTTCAGAGTTTTGCCAGAGACCCTACCTGGTCCAGAGACACCGTGGACGAATCCCATCTCGCTTTCCTTCTCCGCATCCCCGATTTTGGGGAGCTTGGTAAAATCCATGGCTCTCGAAGGGGAAACAGAAGGCTATACAGGTCACCGTGTAATCGATAACCTGCGTCAAGGAAGCAAGAATAATCCAAATTATTATTATGGAATCAGAAAGTAGCCCAAGCCTATAAAACTTCATTATCTGCCTTCCTTGGAAAGGCAGATCAGAATGGAGGCAGCTCTGCTTAAAAGAATCACGCCAGCAATGACAGTTGCCACGATTCTTTTTTAGCAAGGCTCCTATGCCTTTTAAAAAAACAACACAGCCGCAATCACAAGTAGGCAGAATTCCACGGAAGAAACTGCTTCTTCATGGAGATGAAATGCCCAGAAAACGAGACCCACCCATTGGATTTTTGCCCGTGGTACACCTGTTCAAAGCCGGGGCGATGGGTGCCAAATTTATTTTTTTTAGCAGAGCTTCTGGGCCGGAAACACACAAACATACATACACAACCACAACTGGATAGGCAGAAACTCCCACAAGTGAAGCTCTTATTTTATGGAAGTGAAAAGGCAATTTCAAGATATTTTTACACCAGTAGGCTTTTCTACATAGCTTGATGGCTTTGCATTCGCTAACAATATATCTATTTTTAATAGGTCCTTAAATGTTCTTGGTTTTCTGCATACCTGTCAAGTTTTGGATTTGGAAATAGGGGAAATTTCCCGGCAAATAAGGGATACTTGACAGTTATGCTTATCCTTTGCTGCCCTCCAATGGTGGCAATAGGGCATTGCAGTCTAATTAATAAGAGATGACGGCGGTAAAGAGGGTAAAATAAGGGGTTTTCCTGGCCAATACGGGATACTTGACAGCTATGGCTTATCCTTTGCTGCCCTCCAATGGTGGCAATAGGGCATTGCAGCCTAATTCATAAGGGATGACGGTGGGAAAGAGGGTAAAATAAGGGGTTTTCCTGGCCAATAAGGAATACTTGACACCTATGGTTTTCTGTTGTTTCAATCATTAGTTGTTCGATTCTTCTTCTTCCTCCTCCTCTTTCTTTTTCTTCCTCTTCCTCTTCTTCTTTTAATAATTTTTTAATTGCTGTTTTTAAATCTTGTTTCTAAGCCTTGTCTTTTTAAACGACGTGCAATCTGTCTCGAGTCCCACAGCCACAAAAGCCATAAAGTGGATAAAGAATTATTTTTTACATTTCCTAAAGAAGGTACTGCAGGACGGAAATGAGCTCCCGTCTTCATCCCAGCTCCTGCCAACCTAGCCGTTCGAAAGCGAGAAATTGCAAGTAGATAAATAGGGACCATTTCGGTGGGAAGGAAACAGCGTTCCGTGCGCTCCGGTGTCTAGTCATGCCTGCCACATGACCACGGAAACGTCTGCAGAAGCAGACAGCGCTGGCTCTTCGGCTTAGAAACAGAGATGAGCACTGCACCCTAGAGTCGAATACGACCGGCTTTCGAGCAAGGGAAACCTTGACCTTTACCTAAAGAAGGAGAAGAGGAGGAGGAGGAGGCATGGGTTAAATTCTGATCAGTTTTACACACCTGTTCAAAAGCGCAGGAGCTGAGCCACTCACACCATCAGACAACTGGGATCTCTGTACATAACAGGACTTCTTCTTGCTCGCCGGAAATGTCGAGGACCCAAGCCAAGAAGTGCCCAAATGGGCATGTGGGTCCTCCACTCAGCCTGGGCAGGATCCGACCCTCCTGCAGCCAAGCACGTTCTGCTGTACCTCTGCCCACATCAGGTGGGCGGAAAGAGGTGTGTGTGTTATTTATCACACAGTGCAAGGTGGAAGGGCAAACAGGTACAGCATAGCTGCGTCCTGCCTTGAAACTGGTTTTGACCTGTGCCGGCCACTGGGAGCTGGGCAGAAACTGGAGGTCACTGGGAAGGGGACAAAACCAGCTGGGTTTTCAGCTGCAACAGCCAACAGCTTCTCTGTGTACTGTCAACAGCCTGGGCTGCTTCCTCATCCTTCAAAGATGCCCGGTCGGTCGCCCCCCCTTCTCCACCTCTAAGCAGACGAGGATGGACCTGTTGGATTTCTGCCCGCTCTCTGTGCCATTGTGTGATTTTTCTATCATTATGATAGATTTACTGTCCATAATGTTTGTTTATGTTTATGTTTATTCGATTTATACCCCGCCCTATTCAGCACATGGCCGACTCAGGGCGGCTAACAACGTATAAATAACCCCAAGGTAACCCAAGGGGTTTAAATACGAAATACAAAATTCAAAATACAGTAATAAATACAATATTCAAAATGCTATTACAAATAGATAAAAATTCTGCGGTACAATATATCAAACAAATATAATAGCTGCAAAAAAGTACAATACAAATTATGCAATGAAACACCAAATAAATAAATAATAATGCCTAAAGGACTACCTGGAAATTTTGGGTTTATTGGACATCTGCCTCGCAACACACCTGTTGTGCAAAAGAAGAAGGTCTGGTTTGTTGACACGGCTATACCAGGAGACGCACGAATTGAAGACAAACAACTGGAGTACCATAAACCACAAAATATTGTGATTTGCAAATTGAAGTCAAACGTCTAATGGAGGAAGAAATCTGTAGTGATCGGGGCCTTTGGAGCGAGACCTAAAAGACCCCCTAGATCATTGATGCCGAACCTTGGCAGACGCGAAGTAAACCCATTCACGTGGATTCACAGAGACTTGGGCTTCTGGGAATTGAAGTCCAGGAACATCTGGAGTGCCAAGGTTGAATGCGCAGTAAACCCATTCGTGTGGATTCACAGAGACTTGGGCTTCTGGGAATTGAAGTCCAGGAACATCTGGAGTGCCAAGGTTGAATGCGCCGTAAACCCATTCATGTGGATTCACAGAGACTTGGGCTTCTGGGAATTGAAGTCCAGGAACATCTGGAGTGCCAAGGTTGAATGCGCCATAAACCCATTTGTGTGGATTCACAGAGATTTGGGCTTCTGGGAATTGAAGTCCAAGAACACCTGGAGTGCCAAAAGGTTCACCATCACAGCCGTAGATATTTGGACATAACGGACTTGAACATCCTAACTTAATTTAATATATATAATAAATATTATAAATAAATAAATATTTAAATTCTTATTTAAACTTAAATAAAATCTTCCCAGGGTTTGTTAGGTAGAGAATACCTATCTATCTATCCTACTATATAAATACTACATAAAGTAAAGGTAAAGGTTTCCCTTGCTCGAAAGCTAGTCGTATCCGACTCTAGGGTGCAGTGCTCATCTCTGTTTCTAAGCCGAAGAGCCAGCGCTGTCTGCTTCTGCAGACGTTTCCGTGGTCATGTGGCAGGCATGACTAGACACCAGAGCGCACGGAACGCTGTTACCTTCCCACCGAAGTGGTCCCTATTTATCTACTTGCAATTTCTTGCTTTCAAACTGCTAGGTTGGCAGGAGCTGGGATGAAGACAGGAGCTTTATTTATAATATTTAAATTAAATATTTAAATTTATTTAGGATCTGCATACAGTGTATATACTCAGGTTTTACCTTAACAGTTATTGGGTCCTTGATTAGGGCTTGAACTGTTAATTTTATTTCAATCTTCAACTGTGAATCAAATGGTAGATTTGTATCCAATAATAATAATAATAATAATAATAATAATAATAATAATAATAATAATAATAATAATAATAATAATAATAATAATAATAATAAACAGTTATTGTTATTATTGGGCAAAATTATTTCCATCTTCCATGGGATTTTTGAAACCTCCCCTTCCCCGCCTCCCCCCTAACCTTTTCCTGGACCGCTGCCAAGCCCTTGTGCGCATGGATGCGGTTGCTAGGGGCTCCCCGTTGCCAGGTAACCAGCTTCTACTCCGATGAGGCTCCTTCCTGGACGGTAGGCCCAGATCGCCTGTTTTGGATATTGCATCCCACCCCCATAATCCTGGCTCTTTTCTTTCTCTCTTTTCTTTCTCTCTGTCTTTCTCTCTCTCTCTTAATTATTATTATTAATTTTAAAAAAAAAGCAAGCCTCGCTGTCGGCGATGCGGCTGCAAAACCCATGCCTGGGCCGCTAAGCAGGGAAACCACACATATATGATCTAGCATCTTCCATTTATAGCATCTTCTTTTTTATAGTGGGTGGGTGGGATATGGGTTTTTAAAAGTGTTTTTATATGTTTTTAGAACTTGTTGTAATGCGTCAGGTTCTACCTGAGTGGGCGGCATATATAAATATGACTATTAAATTAAATTAAATTAAATTAAATTAAATTAAATTAAATTAAATGAGGACTCATATTTCTTTTGGGGGGTGGTGGGTGGAATTCACCCCAAAACAAGACAACAAAACCAGACCAGGGACGCCTGCTGCTTCCTTCCTTCCTTCCATAGCCCTTGCAAACCTTTCTGAAGGTATTTCAGTTCCCGGGTCTTTCTAGAAGGGTTCTTTCTGAGTCGGGTTCTGCCTGAGTGGGCGGCATATATAAATATGACTATTAAATTAAATTAAATTAAATTTAGATTATACCTCATCCTGTTATAATTTTGTCACTCCGCACAAGGCCTTTTGGGATTGCCTCGTTAAAGCTGCATTGCCTGGCTATTTATTTCAGAGTTTCCTCTCTCGGCTTGCTAAAAATTAGATTGTGGTTCATATAATTTTATTATCAAAACGCCATTCTTATTACTTGCTCTCAAGTCATCTCCACCTTACGGGGCTAAGGTCTCCCTTGGCCGAAAGCCGGTCGTATCCAATTCTAGGGTTCGGTGCTCAAGCGTTTCCATGGACACGTGGCAGGCATGACTAAACACCGGAGTGCACCAAATGCTGTTTACCTTCCCCACCAAAGCGGCACTGTACCTGTTTATCTACTTGTAATGCCTTGCTTTTGTACTGCTAGGTTGGCAGGAGCTGGGACAGACGATGGGAGCTCAAACCGTCACGCAGTCCCCGGGTCTCAAACTGCTGGCCTTCTAGTCGTCAAGTCCAGCGTCTTAACTGCTAAGTCCCTGTGACGACTCTATAAATAAGTGGGCTCGTAAAAGTCCTGTTTTCTACAGTGCTGCAAATTGACGGTTGTAGCTTCCTTTATGGGGTCGATCCAGCTCACATTTGAGTCTCCTCTTTTCCTGCTCCCTTCAACTTTCCACAGCATTATTGCCTTTTCCCACAGGTCACGGAGCTTAATTTTCAATGTTTTTCCTTCGGGAAACAGTTGACACTTGCTATGCATTCGGACCCACTTATTTCTGCTCAACACACTTCCCTAAATACGAGCGCTTTGTGCAGTTTGCCCAGGGGTTTTTAAGATGTGTTTGGAGCTGACCTTAACATAAACAAATACACTTTTCTAGCATGTTTTGAATGTAAGCAGCAGGTGCTTTTCAGCTTTTAAATAACCCCAGGACTATTGAAGGACAAATAGATACCGTATTTTATATTTTATTTTATGTGACAGCCAACGGATGAAAAGCGTTTTATGGGACTCAAAATTTCTCTGGTTTTTTTACTCTTCCCCGACAATGATCCCATAGCACAGGGGCGCCCAATCTATGGCCTATGGGACAGATCCGGCCTCCCAATGCCAATTCATCCAGCCCATGCCACCCTCATTGCTCCCAGAAGTGGAAGCAAAATGCGCCCGTATGGCCTTGGAGGGGTGGGAGGACAACATGAAATGGCACCGTGGGTCAGATCCAGGCCACAGGCTTTAGGTTGGGAACCTCTGCCCTTAAGGGAATCTACAGAGGGGCAGATTTGGGTTGGTGGGCTACAGTTCTCTAAATTCTAAGAATGAATTAAAAAAATATCTAAAAATTGAATTTTTGGTACCCAGGTGTGGGAAATGGCAAAGGATGGGGATGTTTAACCTGAGTGTTTCTCCTCCTATGCAGGTCAGACTGGGAATGTCAGCTTCCGGCAGCAGCCACGGCCGCTGGGAGTGGAAACCCGTTGTGCACAGTGACCTGTTGGCCCGTGGCTTCCACTCATGCAATGTTGTGCAAGGGAAGCTGTTCATCTTTGGGGGCTTGAAGTCACCAGAGGCTCGAGAGTCACCCTGCGGGGACGTGGTAACCTTCGACCCGGCGCTCCAGGCCATCCGCGCTCTCTGCCCCGAGCGTGGCTGGGGCCGGAGCCACCACGAGGCCGTGGTCTTGGCCGACCGCTTCCTCTGCGTGGTGGGGGGCTGGGACGGCTCTCGACGGGTCTCGGACGTGTGCTCTTTCGACGTGGAGCGGGTCCAGTGGGAAGGCTGGGCCCTGGGGCGCTCCGAGGGGGTCCCCATGGGGCTGAGCAGCCACACATGTACCAAGATCACGGACCACGAGGCACGGGTGGTGGGCCGAGAGGGAGGACTGCGGACCCAACGGCGTTACTCCAGTGTCTTCACCTTGGGCCTCGATCCGTCCACCAAGACCTACTGGTATGTCCTGGCCAGTTCTTCCAAAGAAGCATCTACTCCCAGGGACTGACAATGGGCTTCTCTGATGCACTGGGAAGGAAGGAAGATATGGTGGTGTAAGATGGATGGATGGATGTAGTAGACCAGGGGTTCCCAAACTAAGGCCTGTGGGCCAGATCTGGCCCATGGCACCATTTCATGTGCCCCACCCACCCCTCCAAGAGCATTAGAGAAACAAAATGGCTGCCCCTTTGTGGCTTTTGGGACAAAATGGATCCCCCCCAAAAAAAAATTTGTTCAGGCAGGGCAAAATGACCATCCGGTTCTCAAAGATGACTGAGAGCATCATCCAGCTCCTGTCTTGAAAAGGTTGGGAATCCCTCAAGTGGCTGGTAGGTAGGTAGGTAGGTAGGTAGGTAGGTAGATAGATAGATAGATAGATAGATAGATAGATAGATAGATAGATAGATAGGGTTAAAGAGATTAGATAGATAGATAGATAGATAGATAGATAGATAGATAGATAGATAGATAGATAGATAGATAGATAGATAGATAGATAGCATCAGCAGTAATAATCAGCAGCTTTGTCACAACATCCTGACTAAGTGGACTTGATCCACGAGAGGCAACCTCAAAATACATCTTTTAGTCTTTAAATTGCCACAATGTTGGTTTGTTTTTTTGTCTTTTTAGTTTGTTTTCTCTCTGACGTCCTTTCTGTTCACACTACATTGATCCTCCTGTCCATGGCTTTAGGCCATCCCACTCACAATAAGGCAGGAGGAACCAAAATCCTAAACTTATTTAGGGAATCACAACGTAGCCTTCGCTTTGGGTACGTGGGCCGAACAGACATGGAGAAGCCATTAGCAGAGTCTCTCTCTCTCTCCCCATAGCTTTGAGCGGAACAAACAGAATGTTCTTAGAGAAAGGAGTTTGAATGAAGGAACACTTGGGTAGTGATCTACACGTTGACCCAAAAAAGACAATGATGAAATCGACAGCTTTATAGCTGCCTATCTCTCTCTATATGTCAAGATTTTCTTTCTGCTCGCCAGGTACAAAGAAGAGGGATTACACACGGCTTCCAGGGCCGGCCACTCCGCGATGCTGTTGCGTGATGGCGTGAAGGGCAGCGGCTACCAGCTCGTGGTCTTCGGCGGGCGCGACTCTGCCGACTTCGACGTGGCGGGTCGATGGGGAAAGGGGAAAGTCCATGTGCGTGGGAAGGCGGTGAAATTGGACATACATTCTCGATAAATTTGGAGATGTGTTAGCATTATTAATGTTTATTGTTTTAGAAAGTGGGGACAATATATAGGTAATCAAAACTTAAATAGAGAATAGAAGAAGGTATATCTTGTTCTGCTTGGTCCATGATGATGAACATTGGCACTCCAGGTGTTCTTGGACTACAATTCCCAGAAGCCCCTGTGAATCCACACAAAGAGGTTTACTGCGATTCATCTGGCCCGCACCGCCCTCGTCGCTCCCGGAAGCGGAATTAAAACACACCCGTACGGTTAAGGCTCTTCCAGGTTAACCCTTCCTACGTATGGGCGCATTTTGCTTCTGCTTCTGGGAATGACGAGGGCGGCACGGGCCAGATGAATCGCAGCAAACCCATTTGTGTGCATTCAAAGGGGAATTGAAGTCCAAGAACATCTGGAGCACCTGGGTTCACCATCACGGTGCTAGTGCACGTATTAGTTTATAATGTTGTTGAGATTGTTTTTATTACATGTTTGTGCATTCTTTTAATTTCTTTTACTTTTCATTTTTAAAAGGTTTTTTATTGTGCAATATAGAAAAATTAATTTATATTTATTTTTTAAAAGGCATCAGGGCAAGGACCAGATTTTTATGTTTGAGCTAAATATGCCACAGGGTAATGCCATGACCTGGAGGTTTTACTCTCTCCGGCTTTGAACCCAGGGCAATTTCTACCTCCTTTTCAGGTCGATCCTGTCCAGGCTCCGGGTCTGACAGAGCAACTGTCGCACTTGGTCAGTGCAGAAAGGGGATTGGCTCAAGCCCCTAAAGGTCTGAGGCACCAATCCTGCACTGTGGTGGGGCCTTTCGCGGTCATCTTTGGAGGGGAGGCCTTGGGCAAAGGCCGGGACGCAGTTTGCAACGACCTTTACATCCATGATACAAGTAAGCGTAGGCCTATAGTCAACATCAAGGTCTCCCATGCTCGAAAGCTAGTCGTATATCTGACACTTCATTGCCCATCTCCGTTTACAGCCCAAATGCTGTCTGCATCTGCAGACATTTAACAAGGCCATATGGCAGGCACGGCTAGATGTTGGAACGCTGTTACCTTTCCTGCCCAAATGGTACTGTACCTGTTTATCTACTTGCAAATTCTTTTTTTCGAACTGCTAGGTTGGCAGCACTCAAGTCGTGCAGAACTTGGGTCTCAAACTGCTGACCTGCCGCCCTTCCAGTTGTCATGTTCAGCGTCTTAACCACTAAGCCACCACAGTCCCTGAAGCTTAGATCTAGAAGGGTGTCTTTATCATAGAAAAACTTCCACGGGAGCTTAACTCTCCTGGTTCTCTCAACTTTCATCTTACAAGTTTCTTCGAAGGCAGGCCTAAAAGAATGAAGTCTATAATCTTTCCCTTCCTTCTTTCCATCTATTATCAACAATTCCTTCCATCTATTATCAATAATTCCTTCCTTCCATTATCAACAATTCCTTGCTTCCTTCCATCTATTATCAACAATTCCTTCCATCTATTATCAATTCATTCCTTCCGTTATCAACAATTCTTTCCTTCCTTCCGTTATCAACAATTCTTTCCTTCCTTCCATCTACTGTCAACAATTCCTTCCATCTATTATCAACAATTCCTTTCTTCCTTCCGTTATCAACAATTCCTTCCTTCCTTCCTTCCATCTATTATCAACAATTTCTTCCTTCCTTCTGTTATCAACAATTCCTTCCTTCCTTCCATTATCAACAATTCCTTCCTTCCTTCCTTGTTATCAACAATTCCTTCCATCTATTATCAACAATCCCTTCCATCTATTATCAACAATTCCTTCCTTCCTTCCATCTATTATCAACAATTTATTCCTTCCTTCCATTATCAACAATTCCTTCCTTCCTTCCATCTACTATCAACAATTTCTTCCATCTATTATCAACAATTCCTTCCTTCCTTCCATCTATTATCAACAATTCCTTCCTTCCTTCCGTTATCAACAATTCCTTCCTTCCATCTATTATCAACAATTCCTTCCTTCTATTATCAACAATTCCTTCCTTCCTTCCTTCCATTACCAACAATTACTTCCTTCCTTCCTTCCTTCCAACTACTATCACAATTCCTTCCATCTATTATCAACAATTCCTTCCTTCCTTCCAACTACTATCAACAATTCCTTCCTTCCTTCCATTATCAACAATTCCTTCCTTCCTTCCATCTATATCAACAATTCCTTCCTTCTATCTATTATCAACAATTCCTTCCTTCCTTCCATTAACAATTCCTTCCTTCCTTCCATTAACAACAATTCCTTCCTTCCTTCCATTATCAACAATTCCTTCCTTCCATCTACTATCAACAATTCCTTCCAACTACTATCAACAATTCCTTCCTTCCGTTATCAACAATTCCTTCCTTCCTTCTGTTATCAACAATCCCTTCCTTCCTTCTGTTATCAACAATTTCTCCCTTCCTTCCATTATCAACAATTCCTTCCTTCCTTTCATCTACTATCAACAATTCCTTCCTTCTATCTATTATCAACAATTCCTTCCTTCCATTATCAACAATTCCTTCCTTCCATCTACTATCAACAATTCCTTCCATTATCAACAATTCCTTCCTTCCGTTATCAACAATTCCTTCCTTCCATCTAATATCAACAATCCCTTCCTTCCTTCTATTATCAACAATCCCTTCCTTCCTTCCGTTATCAACAATTTCTTCCTTCCTTCCATTATCAACAATTTCTTCCTTCCTTCCATCTATTATCAACAATTCCTTCCTTCTATCTATTATCAACAATTCCTTCCTTCCTTCCATTATCAACAATTCCTTCCTTCCTTCCATTATCAACAATTCCTTCCTTCCATCTACTATCAACAATTCCTTCCATCTATTATCAACAATTCCTTTCTTCCTTCCGTTATCAACAATTCCTTCCTTCCTTCCTTCCATCTATTATCAACAATTTCTTCCTTCCTTCTGTTATCAACAATTACTTCCTTCCTTCCATTATCAACAATTCCTTCCTTCCTTCCTTGTTATCAACAATTCCTTCCATCTATTATCAACAATCCCTTCCATCTATTATCAACAATTCCTTCCTTCCTTCCATCTATTATCAACAATTTATTCCTTCCTTCCATTATCAACAATTCCTTCCTTCCTTCCATCTACTATCAACAATTTCTTCCATCTATTATCAACAATTCCTTCCTTCCTTCCATCTATTATCAACAATTCCTTCCTTCCTTCCGTTATCAACAATTCCTTCCTTCCATCTATTATCAACAATTCCTTCCTTCTATTATCAACAATTCCTTCCTTCCTTCCTTCCATTACCAACAATTACTTCCTTCCTTCCTTCCAACTACTATCACAATTCCTTCCATCTATTATCAACAATTCCTTCCTTCCTTCCAACTACTATCAACAATTCCTTCCTTCCTTCCATTATCAACAATTCCTTCCTTCCATCTACTATCAACAATTCCTTCCTTCCTTCCATCTATATCAACAATTCCTTCCTTCTATCTATTATCAACAATTCCTTCCTTCCTTCCATTAACAACAATTCCTTCCTTCCTTCCATTATCAACAATTCCTTCCTTCCATCTACTATCAACAATTCCTTCCATCTACTATCAACAATTCCTTCCTTCCGTTATCAACAATTCCTTCCTTCCATCTAATATCAACAATCCCTTCCTTCCATCTAATATCAACAATCCCTTCCTTCCTTCTGTTATCAACAATCCCTTCCTTCCTTCTGTTATCAACAATTTCTCCCTTCCTTCCATTATCAACAATTCCTTCCTTCCTTTCATCTACTATCAACAATTCCTTCCTTCTATCTATTATCAACAATTCCTTCCTTCCATCTACTATCAACAATTCCTTCCATCTATTATCAACAATTCCTTCCTTCCGTTATCAACAATTCCTTCCTTCCATCTAATATCAACAATCCCTTCCTTCCTTCTATTATCAACAATCCCTTCCTTCCTTCCGTTATCAACAATTTCTTCCTTCCTTCCATTATCAACAATTTCTTCCTTCCTTCCATCTATTATCAACAATTCCTTCCTTCTATCTATTATCAACAATTCCTTCCTTCCTTCCATTATCAACAATTCCTTCCTTCCTTCCATTATCAACAATTCCTTCCTTCCATCTACTATCAACAATTCCTTCCATCTATTATCAACAATTCCTTCCTTCCGTTATCAACAATTCCTTCCTTCCATCTAATATCAACAATCCCTTCCTTCCTTCTATTATCAACAATCTCTTCCTTCCTTGTTATCAACAATTCCTTCCTTCCTTCCATTATCAACAATTCCTTCCTTCCATCTACTATCAACAATTCCTTCCTTTCTTCCTTCCATCTATTATCAACAATTCCTTCCTTCCATTATCAACAATTCCTTCCTTCCGTTATCAACAAGTAATTCCTTCAATTATCAACAATTCCTCCCTCCCTCCCTCCTTCCTTTCCATCAGTATTGACTCTTCCCATTCCATATTAAAAAGCTCACTTCTGTTCCAGAGCGCAGATCCGCTCTCCTCATGGCTACGTCAAAGGGAAATCCTGGGCAAAGATGAGCTGGGGAACGGGAACGACAACAATGGCAGCTATAAATTGATCCCCCCTTTTTTCCTTTACCGTCACAACAGTGGGGGAAACACAGCCAATGTTGGACTGACACTTTCCCGCCCCAGAAACGTTCCTAGCCTGAGCAGCTTTTCTGATGGGGATCGAGAGAGCAGAGAAGCGCCAGGAATTAAAGATGAGGCTTCTCTGAGAATCTAAACCAGTGGTGGCCAACCTTGGCACTGCCAAGTGTTCTTGGGCTTCAATTCCCCAGAAGGCCCAAGCCAGCACTCCTGCTGATCAAGGACTCTGGGAATTGAAGCCCAACAACATCTGGAGCGCCAAGGTTCACCACCACTGATAAAACACTTCCTCCTGTTCCCTCCAGGGTCCTCGCCGGCAAAATGGTACCACTTCCCTTGTTCCGATCGGGCCCAGAAGCGAGTGGGTCACCGGACGTGCCTTTGGAATGACAAGCTCTACCTCGTTGGGGGGTTCGGAGCAGACGGCAAGACCCCCCGGGCAGAGATCTGCACCCTGGAAATCACCCCGTAAAGTCTCTTCTGCCTCTCCTGTAACGTTTGTCGTATTGTTAAATAAAGCTTTTTCTTCTGCCGAGTTGCCAAAGTGAGCGATAAAACTGAATCCGACTAGAAACTCACAGAGGGCTCGAATATGTCCCCAAGTTTATGAATTGTTTTACCCCTTCCAGGGCGTGCGCTGAAGCCTGATTCTCCGGAGTTCAAAATCAAATAGGTAAACAACATTTACGCTTTATCAAATTCCTCTTCGTGATCTCTGTGAATCCACACGAATGGGTTTACTGCACCTACTTTACTGGCAAGTCGGCAGTTTGAGACGCAGGTGCTGCATGACGGATTGAGCACCCGTCTCTGTCCCAGCTCTTGGGGACACGAAAGGAGCCTCATTCGGGCGTCCCGAGCGGAGTTTCTCCTTCAAACATCCTTTCAACCCAGAATAATTTCTGACATTAAATGACTATAACCAGAGATGCTTCCAGATCCCAAACTTTGGAATTTAGACACCCCTGTTGCCCTATTTTGGGGACAAAAGGCAGTCCAGCAAGCTGCCAAATTCCACGCCAAGCCAAACTAGGTGACACAGAAAACGTTTATTTAACAAAAAAAGACATTACCAGGGAGGACACAGAAATAATAATAATAATGTTAAGCCTTTGAGGTCTAAAACTGCAACTGTGTGTGGGGTGTCAAAAGGGGTTCAGTCCTTGGGGGGGGGGGGTGTTTAGAAAGGGCCTCTCCCCACTAAGAGACCAGGACCCCGGCAGAACTGGCTTTGGCGTTGGCTGCCTCGCTGGCCTCCTTGGCGGGGGCCTTTTGGTCGTCCTCTCCGATCAGGCGGATGTTGTGTTTCTCCCGGAATTCGTTCAGCTCCCGGCCCTTCGTCTGCAGCTGCTGGCTCAGCGTCTCAATGATCTTGTTGATCTGGAAGAAGAAAAGGATTAGGGGGAAAAAGAGAACAGTCAGACAGCTTTGGGGGCTGGACGGCCATTTTGTCCATCCTCCACCACATGGCACTTCCGGGTGTGAGGGAGGCAGTAGTGGGGGCCACATGAAATGGCACCACGGCCACATCCAGTCCACAGGTTGAGAATCCTTGTTTTAAAGCTGCCTAGACAGCATACTGGGCACTCCGGTGTCTAGTCCTGCCTGCCACTTGTCCACGGAAACATCTGCAGACGCAGACAGGGCTGGCTCTTTGGCTGTCAACAGAGATGAGCACTGAACCCTAGAGCCGGATACGACTGGCTTTCGAGCAAGGGAGACCTTTACCTAGACAGGCAGGGATTGCGGTGGCTCAGGTGGTTAAGATGCTGAACTTGACGACTGGGAAGTTGGCAGGTCGGCAGTTTGAGACCCGAGTGCTGCACGACGGAGTGAGCTCCTGTCGTCTGTCCCAGCTCCCGCCAACCTAGCAGTTCAAAAGTAAGAAATTTTGTAAGTAGAATAGGTACCTCTTCGGCAGGAAAGGTAACAGCGTTACCTTTCCTGCCGAAGAGGTACCTATTCTACTTGCAATTTATTTATTTAATTCAATTTGCATTGAATTACCTATTCTACTTGCAATTTATTTATTTAATTCAATTTGTATAGCCACCCCAATCGACATGCGACTCCGGGCAGCATACATAAAATCTCCAACATTAAACAACAAAAAACCCTTAAAAAATTCCTAAAAATACAGAAAAGAAACATAGACACCGCTCTATATCAGAATCATCTGTTGAGCTGTGCAAAGTCCAGAAGTGCTTCTATCTTTTTAAAAAATGCAATACTTGTGCTATCAATCAAAATAATAACTGCAATTATTGCAACTGATTCTCCTTAACATGAACAGGCAGACTTCCAACATTTGTGGTAAAGACAGAGGGGGTTATACATGGAGGATAGCATTGTTGAGATCTCACATAAGATTCCCCAAAACAAGGTGCAGCAAATATACCGTGCAGGCCTATTTTATGGGAAGACTCTTGAGTAGCCTTTGCACGGCGCCCTTTAGCCAGTAAAAACTGAGAACAACATTCAGCTAGAAAGGGAGGAGAATTCTTCCCGTTTTTCTTTGCAACCTCGAAAACCCGCAACTGTCTAAGCTGAGTATTTTGGAAAGCAACACCAACTGCGAAGTGGCATTTGCCGCCAGAGGCATTACCTGCTCTTTATTATTTTCCAGAGCTGGAAGAACCTCTTTCACGGTGCGCTCCACCAAAACGCCTCCCACCATTCGATAGCACTTTCTGGACGGATCCACTTCTCGGAGTGTCTCAATAACTAGTCTGAGGAAAGGAAGGAAAACAGATATTATTATTTTTTTAGGGGAGGCAGAGCAGGACAGGGCTTGGAATCTGTCTCACTCTCCCAGGAGCCTCGTAATGGCAGGGGATCAATTCTCCCCAGGGCTTCCCCTGAATCTTTCATTCACCAACCTCTCCATCAAATTACCATTTGTGTATGTGTCCCTTATATTATTGCCAACCTAGCAGTTCGAAAGCAAGAAATTGCAAGTAGATAAATAGGGACCACTTCGGTGGGAAGGTAACAGCGTTCCGTGCGCTCCGGTGTCTAGTCATGCCTGCCACATGACCACGGAAACGTCTGCAGAAGCAGACAGCGCTGGCTCTTCGGCTTAGAAACAGATGAGCACTGCACCCTAGAGTCGGATACGACTGGCTTTCGAGCAAGGGAAACCTTTACCTTAATGCTTAAGAATCGACGGTGCTCTGAGGCTCACGTCCAACAGGCTGTGAAGGTAAATGTTCAACCCAATCCTCTACAGCCAGAATGGAGAACTGATCCGGAACCAGTAATGGCGAACCTATGACACTCCAGGTATTCTTGGACTTCAATTCCCAGAAGCCCAAGTCTCTGTGAATCCATGTGAATGTGGATTCAGAGACTTGGGCTTCTGGGAATTGAAGTCCAAGAACACCTGGAGTGCCAGTAAACCCATTCATGTGGATTCACAAAGACTTGGGCTTCTGGGAATTGAAGTCCAAGAACACCTCAACTGCCAAGGTTGGCCATCATGGCCGTAAACCATGTAAACGCAGTAAGTAACGGGACCCATTTCTGCTCAGTTCCCATTAGTTAAGAGACGCCGTTCAGAACCCTGTTGGAGATTTATCATTGCTTGAGGGAAGCGAGGAAGGCCTTGATGACAATACAACCAGCAAGTTGTTAATTAGCAAACATATCATGACTTCTCCTTATGCATATTTTGTTTCCGGGAGCGATGAGGGCAGCATGGGCCAGATGAATTGGCATTGGGGGCCAGATCTGGCCCGTGGGCCATAGTTTGGGCACCCCTGATTAAAAGCAGAGAAAATGGCAGCGTAAAATCTACCTCATTCTGTTGCAAAACAGATAAGTGGGAGGAACCACGTGACCGGCCCACTGAACCATGTGACCGGCCCACAGCCTGAAATGTTTGTGCACTCCTGTGTAGACCACAGAGTAGTACTGTCCCAAAGAATCCAGAGGTCACACATCACAAAGCCCCATCCTATGACGTACTTGTGTTCATTCAGCTCCATCTCTAACTCAGCTGCCTTTGAAGCGAGGCCTCGCTGCTCCTGACGCAAGCGGTTAAATCCGGCCACTACCTGGAGAAGAAGAGAAAACGGGGCAGATCAGACACAAGCTAAAGAGCACTGCAAACAACAATGCTAGTGGAGATGATGGTATCCCAGTTGAATTTTTCAAAGCCCTAAAAGATGATGGAATACAATTACTGCATTCAATATGCCAGCAGATTTGGAAAACAAAACAGTGGCCACAGGATTGGAAAAGATCATTATACGTCCCAATCCCAAAAAAGGGCAATGCCAAAGAATGTTCTAATTATCGAACAATTGCGCTCATCCCACACGCCAGCAAGGTGATGCTCAAGATAATACAGGATAGACTTCAGCAGCATGTGGAGAGAGAATTACCAGAGGTGCAGGCAGGTTTCAGAAGAGGCAGGGGGACTAGAGACCACATTGCCAACATACGCTGGATCATGGAGAAAACAAAGGAATACCAGAAACAAGTTTACTTTTGTTTTATTGACTACACCAAGGCATTTGACTGTGTGGACCACAACAAAATGTGGCAAGTAATTAAAGAGATGGGAATACCAGAACACCTCATGAGAAATCTGTACATGAGTCAAGAAGCAACAGTTAGGACAGAACACAGAATTACGGAGCGGTTTGGAATAGGAAAAGGCTGCATTTTGTCACCCTGCTTATTCAACTTATACACAGACCACATAATGCGCAATGCAGGGATGGAGGAATCACAATATGGGATCAAAATTGCTGGGAGAAACATCGACAATCTGAGATGTGCAGACGATACCACCCTAATGGCGGAAAGTGAGGAAGACCTAAAGAAGCTCCTGCTTAGGTTGAAAGAAGAGAGCGCAAAAGCTGGCTTGAGACTCAACATCAAGAAAACCAAGATAATGGCCACAGGTCCCATCACTCCCTGGGAAATAGATGGGGAAGAAGGAGAAGCAGTTATGGATGCCCAGTTCAATAATTGCCACAACCTTTCCCGATGGGTTCGTTCGGCGAGAACACCGCTGGAAACCAGCCGAGCTTTACAGGAAAGGAAATTGGGTAATGGGCTAATATAGTTACAGGTAACAAAAGCAATTGCAGGCTTCTTCGGCTGGGGGCCTTGAGAGGAGTAGGATAAGTGTCAATTGGATGCCACAGTGTCTTGTAAACACCATGCGTAACCTTAACCATTTCTTAGGAGACACAAAGCTCCAGCTACCCAAAACATCTTAAGCATAGAAGCTTAGTATTTGCAAGGACATTTAGATAAGGTGGGTACAGTGCGATTCTCTGTTCCTGTTGATCAGTACACATATGGCTAACCTAGGCACTCAGGCCGGAAAATGTATTCTAACCAGTCAAGTGCCACAGAGTAATCCAGCCTTCTGTCACGGGGTCTCACGTGAGCTATGCGTGATCGGCCACACAAATTATAGTCAATAAAATACCACCCGAGATAGTGGGGATGTGGCTTGCACCGCACTCTCGTCTCATGCGTCTTCTTGGGATTCAACATCTTTACCCCCGGATAATCATTACAACAAGTAGTGACAGATTTTACTTTCCTAGGATCCAAGATCACTGCAGATGGGGATTGCAGCCATGAAATGAAAAGGCGACTGGTTATGGGGAGACAAGCGATGAGAAACCTGGGGAACATATAGAGTGAAAAGGAGAGACATCACCTTGCAAACAAAAATTCCCATAGTCAAAGCAATGGTGGTAATGTATGGGTGTGAGAGCTGGAGCATTAGGAAAGCTGAGCTGCTACGGAGGAGGGGGGGGGCTGCCCACCCCTCCCCCTCCCCCACTCCTCCCCCACCCCTCCCCCCTCTCCTCTCCCCCCACCCCTCCCCCCTCGCCTACATCAAAGTCACATTTTAATCACACGAAGGTTGTGAGAACTGTGGTGTTTTGTGTGAAGACTCCCCAACCATGCCAAGCCCTACTAGTCCCTCCTCCTCCTCCCCACCACTACGCCTTCAGCGTGCCCCGAACTCTGCCCATGCCCAGAGGCCCTCTTCCGCCTCCTCCTGACCTGCTCAGCCGTCATGGCTTTGCCTGCCCCCCCGCCTCCCCCGCTGCCCGAGGCCGGAGCCGGGCCACTCTTCTTCTCGCTGCTCTCCGCCATCTTCGGCGTTACAAACGGCGGCTGTGCCACCGGCGATGCCCCCACCCCCCCTTTACCACCACTTCCGGGATTCACCGGATTTTACGTCATGCCACTTCCGGGACTCAACGGACGTCCGCTATTTTGGCACTTCCATGGCGCCATTTTGAAACAGACGCCTCAGCCACGCTAAGTTTACCCTTTAAAAAAAAACTAAACGGAATTCCGTTGGCCGTGGAGTCTCGGAAAAAGTAACTTTTTCACGCTTTCGTTCTTTCCTCCCCTCCTTTTTTTTGCCCATAGGTTTCCCATCGGCGCCATTTTGGTTACGGGCGTAATGGAAGCTCCAGTGGGGAAAAGGGAAGCGCCCGCAGCAACCGGGAAAGCGCAGAGTAAAGGCCCAAACAACCGTCAAAAATATTAATTACATTATTAATTACGTGTCAAAGGCCGCGTTTTTCCGCACTGAGCTACCTGCTTCCTTTGCCATTCCGCTCCGAAGGCGCCATTTTGCTTAAGGGCACGAGGCTGCGCCGCCATCTTTGGTTGGAACCGGGCTCGGCCTTTGAGGGGCGCCATCTTAAGTAAGGGCTGCGTCGACGCTCGCGGCTGCCTAGAGATAGGAAAAAATGTAGACTGGCCCAACGCTCTCTACAGGGGGGAATTCCGGGTTTATAATTTGGCAGTTCTTTTTTTTCCTGGACTAAAGGTTTCCCTTGCTCGAAAGCCAGTCGTATCCGACTCTAGGGTTCAGTGCTCATCTCTGTTTCCAAGCCAAAGAGCCAGCGCTGTCTGCTTCTGCAGACGTTTCCGTGGTCATGTGGCAGGCATGACTTAGACACCGGAGCGCACGGAACGCTGTTACCTTCCCACCCAAGTGGTCCCTATTTATCTACTTGCAACTTCTTGCTTACAAATCCAAAAATCCTGCAGCCAACAAGGCCGCCTAATCAGGACTTAGGGAAGCCGCCCTGGAAGTTGTTTGCACAACATATATTGTTCCCAAACAAAAGAAGCTTACAATCACACTCCCATTAATAACCCTGCTGACTGGGAGGCGGGAGGTCAGCAGTTCGATGCCCGAGTACTGCAGGACGGAATGAGCTCCCATCTTTGTCCCAGCTCCTGCCAACCTAGCAGTTCAAAAAGCAAGAAATTGCAAGTAGATAAATAGGCACCACTTCGGTGGGAAAGGTAACAGCGTTCCGTGCACTCCAGTGTCTAGTCATGCCTGTCACATGACCACGGAGACGTCTGCAGTAGCAGACAGCGCTGGCTCTTCGGCTTTGAAACAGAGATGAGCACTGCACCCTAGAGTCGGATACGGCTGGCTTTCGGGCAAGGGAAACCTTTACCTTTACCTTACAAACCTACTAAACTCAAAGGAAGTCTAACCATAGGGTTTTTTCCCCCTCCACTCCTCCATCTATAGTTTGGGCACCGCTGCCTCTGGAGACGCCATCTTTGTTAAGGGAAAGGGCGACTTCCGGGTTGGACTTTTTTGAACCTGGGCATTGGTGGTGGTGACTCTTGGCAGCTCCTTCTTGCCCTCCTGCTCATGTAAATGTGGGGAAGGGGAGAAGGAGGGAGGGGGGCGGGAGATCTGGGTGGTGAAGTTGAAGCCTTAGGGCTGAAAGAGGCCAATGATGGAAAGTTGGGTCAGGAAAGGGTTAAGTCACCCTTGGAAGTGGGGAGGGCGATGAAAAAATTTACCCTTTATGTGCCCTGGCTATCAGGGAATTGCAAGTCGAAAAAAGTAACTTTTTGCACGCTCCTGGTGCGTTGGAGGGGGAAAGGATGCAAGAGAGAGGACATCATAATACAGAATTATGTTACTTTGGTTCTGTGGAACTCCCTGCCACTTTATGTTGAAAAGGCTAGGCTTTTTTTCTCCTGGGGGTGAGATGTGTCACTAACCCATTCATCTAGTTTATCTTTTGTTGCTTTTATGTCCCTTCAAGTTTCTCCTGATTTATGTCGACTCTATGAAAGACCACGGAGATGTCTGCAGAAGCAGACAACGCTTGGCTCTTCGGCTTTGAAACAGAGATGAGCACTGCACCCTAGAGTCGGATACGGCTGGCTTCCGAGCAAGGGAAAACCTTTACCTTTTCCTATAAAAGAGAGATCTTCGGAATCTCTCAACAGCCCTGGATCAGCAATTGCAACGCAAGCCTGTGGTTTCCTTGAGGGAGTTAAACCATTTCACGTTCGGTCTTCCCTCCTTTCCTGCTGCCTTTCTCCAGCATTATTGTAGGATTCAATCTTACCACCCCTGGATCCTCTTTAATATATACGCGAAGCTGCTGAAAATGGTTACCCCAGAGTTTGGATATCTTCAGGGAAATATTACACGTTTCACAACATTTCTGATAATTCATCTGGCTGCTGCTTCTCCGGCTACTGCCATTTCATAAATTGCCCTGAATCTGCGATTCTAATCTTTGATTTAGAAGATGGGATAGAAACGTGTTGAGAAGATAAATAAGTTTACACCCTGTTGTGTTCTAATGGGTTTATCTTCCACATGGATTACAATGTATCTGAACCAAATGTAACCTTGCCTATAGCAACAATGTAACCTTCACCTGTATCATATGAACCCTGTAATAGGACGCGAGCTAATGACCACCAGCTGGCAGCAGCGAGCGTCCAAGCTCTCTTGGTCCAAACTCATCAATGGCAACAGCGCGGGAAGCTTTCCCGCCACACCTACACCTGGACAAGAAGGGCGTGACCAGCAATGACGTCACGCGGACAGTAGCCAATGGGCTACCATGCAACCACGTTCAAATGTATTACTACAGTATATAAAGAGCTATCGATCCGCCATTACCTCATGTTCCCTCTGTCCACGATGCAATAAACCTGAGTTAACCCAGCCCGAGGCTGTGTCCTGTGTCTTGGTTTTCATACACCAAATTGGCGACGAAGGTGGGATAATGGATCCCCAAGGAACAGCCAGGGCACAGAGCGGGTTCAACATCACCAAACCGCAAGACTGGGAGCTGTTTGAGATGGACTTCCAGGCGGCACTGGTGGAACTCAAAGTCAAAGAAGACGACGAGGAGAGGAAGAGGGCCATCCTCACCAGAATGCTTGGGTTAGAAACCAAGCGGACGCTGGTGGGCATCATCGCTCCGAAGAAGGTGAGCGAATTTAAGGCAGACGACATCATGAAGCTGCTGCGAGAGCGCTTCCGACCCTCGAGGGCAATGTTTCCCGCTCGGAGCGCGTTTTGGAGGCGAGTCCAAGCGCCGGACGAGTCGGTTGAGGCATTCGTGACCGCCATGAGGATAGCCGCCGGCCCCTGTAGATGGGACAACCTAGAGATGGCCCTCAGGGACGGCGTGCTGTGTGGCCTGAAGGACAAGGAGGTGCAGCGCAGCTTGATGAACAAGGAGCCGCCACCCACGCTGGCGGAGGTCGTAGAGGCCGCGGAAGCCGCGGAGTCCACGAATGCTGGAGTGGACGAGATGCACCAGTGGCGTGAGTGGCGTCCTAGAGCCGGCAAGGCGGAAAATTCGGTGCACGGGAAGTCCGGACAGTCGGTGCACGCAACTCGACGGGCCTCAAAGTCGTCTACGGAAGGCAGCGACGGCGAGGAGGTCCAGAAGGTCCGAAAAGGTGGGCGCCGCTGCGATGGTTGCGGAGCGGCCCATGAGCGCGCGAGGTGCCCATTCAGAAAGGCCGAGTGTTACACCTGCGGCCGTCGGGGGCACATCGCCAGGGCATGCAGAAAACGGAAGGAGGGCCGGAGGCAGTCACAAGACCGTTCGACCAGACCGGACCGTCCAGCGAGGTCCAAAGATGGCGCCCAGACCACGAGGAAGCAGGACGGCGTGGGCCGCGTCTCGGACGACAGCGAGGACGACGCCCCCGTGTTCAGCGTGTCCGCGGGACAGTCCCATTACTTCGTTGAGGTACTAGTACAAGGGGCCCCTATTAGGATGGAAATTGACTCGGGGTCCTCCTATTCTATAATTCCCCAGAAAGAGTTCTTGAAAATCGACCCCCACGTGCGGCCCAAACTTAAAACGTTGAGGTCCACGCTACGAGATGTACAGGGAAACAGCATTCCGGTGTTGGGGGTCGGAAAGTTTCGGGTCAGCTTTAAGAGACATTCTGCGGAACTGCCCCTAGTTGTCCTTAAGGGGGGGAGTTGTAGCCTCCTAGGGACGCAGTGGTTTCAGCCCTTAGGCTTGTTCATAGGGGGAGTGCATACAGTGGGAGCGGACCCAATACAAGCGGTTTGCGATGCGCATCCCGCCGTCTTTGAAAAAGGACTTGGAAAGTTCAAGGGACCCCCTGTAGCCTTCGACCTAGACCCGGAGGTCCGCCCGATAAGACTCAAACCGCGCAGGGTGCCGTTCGCACTCAAGGACAAAATAGAGGCGGAACTGGACAAACTGGTGGGCCAGGGGATTCTTATTCCTGTTGATTCCGCGGAGTGGGAAACTCCAATTGTAACAGCTCTGAAGGCCAACGGGGAGGTGCGCATTTGCGCTGATTATAAGTGTACAATTAACAAGGCGATCCGCCCTAATGCATACCCGGTGCCGGTGGTCAGCCACCTTTTGGCAAGGCTGAATGGGGGAAAGTGTTTCGCTAAACTCGATTTGGCACAAGCCTATCAGCAACTCCCCGTAACTCCCGCCACGGCCGCGGCACAAACGATAGTTACACACAAAGGGGCGTTCCAGGTGTCGCGCTTACAGTTCGGCGTGAACTCGGCACCCGGCCTTTTTCAGTCGCTTGTGGAACGCCTCCTGAAGGGGGTGGAGGGGGTGTTGCCTTATTTTGATGACGTGTTGATAACAGGGGGGAGTGAGGCCGAACTGGCAAAGAGATTGGATAAAGTACTAACTGTTTTCGAGAAAGCGGGGCTGAGACTGAGGAAGGACAAATGTGTTTTCTTCGAAACTGAGGTCGAGTTTTTAGGGTTCCGGATCACACCCGAGGGAATTAAGCCGTCTAAATCCAAAGTAGCAGCCATAAAGAAGGCCCCTCGCCCCACATCCAAAACCGAGTTACAGTCATTCCTGGGGCTCCTCAATTTTTACCATACATTCCTCCCACGGAAGGCGTCCGTGGCAGAACCGCTTCATCGGTTACTTAAAAAGGAGGAGACATGGATGTGGGGTGACGAGCACGAGAGGGCGTTCAAAGAACTAAAGCAACTCTTAACATCTGAGGCAATCCTGACGCATTTCGACCCCAAACGGCCAGTGGTCTTAGTCTGTGATGCATCCCCGGTGGGGGTGGGGGCGGTGCTGTGCCACGTGTTGGATGACGGAAGGGAGGCCCCGGTAGCGTTTTATTCAAGGTCCCTGTCCCAAGCGGAGCGCAATTACGCACAAACCGACAGGGAGGCATTAGCAATAGTAGCCGGAACCAAAAAATTTCACGATTTTTTGTATGGCCGCCCGTTCAAAATCGTGACTGATCACAAGCCCCTGTTAGGGATTTTCACGGCAAGCAAGCCCACGCCGCAGATCCTGTCCCCGAGGATGCTGCGATGGGCTATTTTTCTCAACGCATACCAACACGAGTTGGAGTACCGGCCCGGAAAGGAGATCAGCCATGCTGATGCACTTTCGAGATCTCCTTTGCCCTTGTCGGACGACCAAAAGGCGAGAGTAGAAAGAGACCGCCAGGTGTTGCTAATTGAGGTATTAGACGCACCCCCAATAGTACCAGCCGACATTGCTAGGGCGACAGGCAAGGACAGGACGCTGGAGAAAGTTAGTTCATGGGTACAGAAGGGGTGGCCGGCATCGTCCCCAGGCACAGAATTCGACCCATTTTTTCGGAAAAAACTAGAGTTGTCCCTAGAAAGGGGGTGCCTGTTGTGGGGTCAACGGGTGGTGGTCCCTACGTCCCTGCGTCCGAGGGTGCTCGAACTGCTGCACGTCAGCCACCCGGGCATCGTTCGTTCAAAGGCGCTGGCCCGGAGTTATTTTTGGTGGCCACAGCTAGACACAGACATTGAGCACATGGTCGGCACTTGTGAGGCATGCCAGGGATCCCGACCAGAGGCGGCCCGTCTCCCGCATAGGGAATGGGACACAGCAAGGGGGCCATGGTCCAGAGTGCACGTAGATTTCGCTGGCCCATTCCGGGGAACCATGTTTCTCCTGGTGGTGGATGCGTTCTCCAAGTGGCTGGAGGTTATCCCAGTAAAGAGCACGTCCTCCGCCACTACGATTAGTCAACTGAGGAGAGTCTTTTCCACGTTCGGTTTACCCGACACTTTAGTCAGCGATAACGCTAGTTGTTTCACCTCCGCGGAGTTCGGGGCATTTATGGAGGCAAACGCCATTAGGCATGTCACATCCGCGCCGTTTCACCCGGCCACGAATGGCCAAGTGGAACGGCTGGTGCGTACAACAAAGGATGCGCTGCGGCGCATGGGCCCGGGGGACCTAAATCACCAAGTATGTCAGTTCTTATTAGCGTATAGGGTGACCCCCTTGGCGTCAGGTTACTCGCCGGCGGAGCTCTTGATGCGGCGAAAACTGACCACGATCCTGTCCAGGCTAGACCCGACGAGAGTCGAGGATAAAGGGAAAAACATAGGGTTGGCAGTCTCGAAAGGTTTCGCCGCCGGCGACCCTGTTCACTGCAGGAACTACGCCAGCGCAGGGCCAGCCTGGGTACCAGGGACGGTTGTAGAACAAACGGGGCCAGTGTCGTACCGGGTCGAGACTAACACCGGCCTCCTCTGGAGGAGGCACGCAGACCAACTGAGGCACCGAGTGAGTGGGCCAGTCAGTGGGGCGCAGCAACAAGATTCAGCGTTAGGGTTCTCCCCCACCCGTTTAGCTCAAGGGGGAGACAGCAGCGGACAACAGTCCCAAGCAAGGGGGGAAGGAAGAAGCAGCGGCCCCGACGCATACCCTTTTGATACGCCAGTCCTATCAGAGGCCGGGGAAGGGGGAGAGGAGTTCGCGACCGCTGCCCCCGAAGGTAATTTTGATTTTGAGTTGGCGAGCCGGGGGGGTTTTCAGGAGTGTTCCCCCACCCATCCAAGCGAGAAGAGGGGTTTTTCGTTAGCCCCCAGTGCCCCCGGTTATTCCCTAAGAAAGAGCACACCTCCAAACAACGCCGCGGAGCCGCGGCAAGTCACTAACGAGTCTCCCTCTCCAATTACAGGACAGGAAACCAGGGAACAAAGAAAAGGTAGCAAACCCGGGGAAAGGCAGCCTGCATCGAGACCCCAGCGTGTTCGAAATAAGCCATCTTGGCTGAGAGACTTTGTCTCCTAGGGGGGGGAGTCTGTTTAAGTGTGGGCTCGAGACCTTGTCTCATCCTAGGGGGGAGGGGTGTTGTGTTCTAATGGGTTTATCTTCCACATGGATTACAATGTATCTGAACCAAATGTAACCTTGCCTATAGCAACAATGTAACCTTCACCTGTATCATATGAACCCTGTAATAGGACGCGAGCTAATGACCACCAGCTGGCAGCAGCGAGCGTCCAAGCTCTCTTGGTCCAAACTCATCAATGGCAACAGCGCGGGAAGCTTTCCCGCCACACCTACACCTGGACAAGAAGGGCGTGACCAGCAATGACGTCACGCGGACAGTAGCCAATGGGCTACCATGCAACCACGTTCAAATGTATTACTACAGTATATAAAGAGCTATCGATCCGCCATTACCTCATGTTCCCTCTGTCCACGATGCAATAAACCTGAGTTAACCCAGCCCGAGGCTGTGTCCTGTGTCTTGGTTTTCATACACCAAACACCCCATACATTTTGATACAGTATTCCTTGAGGGTGAATATCCTTTTAAGCCACAAAATTCCCAATGAAACATCTGTTAGTCTTTAAACTGGCACAATATTTTGTCCTGGCCCTTTGTGCAAAATTTTACTACCATACACTGTAGGCGTGGTATGGTGGGCATGGCCAAGGGGAAAACCTTGCATTGCACCCAATTTAGGACTACTTTATTTCAAAACTTGGATGGGTGAGGCCAGCCAGAATTCCTGCTACTGGTCCTGACGAACTGGTGCGAACCTGCTGATGCCCACCAGTCATACCTGTCAGGTTTTGGGTTTGGAAATAAGGGAAATTTCTCAGCAAATACGGGATACATGACAGCTATGCTTATCCTGTGCTGCCCTCCAATGGCGGCAATAGGGCATTGCAGTCTAATTAATACGGGATGACGGGAGGGAAGAGGGTAAAAAAAGGGGTTTTCCCGGCCAATACGGGATACTTGACAGTTATGCTTATCCTTTGCTGCCCTCCAATGGCGGCAATAGGGCATTGCAGTCTAATTAATACGGGATGACGGCAGGGAAGAGGGTAAAAAAAGGGGTTTTCCCGGCCAATACGGGATACTTGACAGCTATGCCACCACTGCCTTTGTGTTATTTTCTCTGTTAAATTTTTGGTAACATATTGAGATGGACTAATGTGGCGGTTTCTGTAGAAACAGCTTCCAGGGTTTTTGCTCCAGAAACTGTGAAAAGAAATCAATTTTCTTTCCGTATTTATTTATGATCTATCTATATATTTATGTATATATTTTTTGCCATCTCTAGGTTGAGAGCAATTGTCCAGAAGTGCTTGGAAATACTCCGTGGGGCTGAGAGACGGCATTCAAGTTTCAAATATCCAGTCACCAGTCTGAGGTTGTAGATTTCAAATCATGTTTACTTAACCCAGATTCCCAAAGCCAGATAAGAACCAAATCATTGTGAACCGCCCTGAGTCGGCTTTGGCCGAGTGGGCGGTATATAAATTTGACAATTAAATTAAATTAAATGAAATCACATCAAACAAAGCACATTCTCCCCCACTTATAGGATAAAAGAACACACCACAGTATCTCCCAATAACGAAAGACGTCTCTCTCCTTTCTGTTTTTAGGTTAAAACTCAGAAGCCATGCTTAGCCATGCTTAGATTTTTAGATTCGAGATTTTGTGATTTTTAGATTTCAAAGATTTTAGAGTTTTCATGATGTTTTATCTATACGTAAGGGTTGTTGGATTGTGTTATGTCGGGGGTGTTTCTTGTGTTGTAAGCTGCCTGGAGTCGCCTCGGTGAGGGGGCAGCTAAACAAGTCTAAACAAACAAACAAACAAACATGTCAACTGGAAGGTCGGCAGGTCAGCACTTCAAGACCCAAGTGCTGCACGACGGAGTGAGCTCCTGTCCTCTGTTCCAGCTCCTGCCAACCTAGCAGTTCAAAAGCAAGAAATTGCAAGTAGATAAATAGGTATCATTTCAGTAATAATATTTTCATATCACAAATTATTCTGGGTCGAAGGCAACAGTGTTCCGTGCACTCTGGTATCTAGTCGTGCCTGCCACATGACCACGGAAACGTCTGCAGATTCAGACAGCACTAGCTGTAAATGGAAATGGACACCAAACCCTAGAGTCAGATATAACTGGCTTTCGAGCAAGGCCTTGACGTTATCATACATCAGGTTCTTCTTCGTAGTCTCTGTGAATCCACACAAATGGGTTTACTGTGCATATGCGCTTAGCACTTAGGTCTATGGATCTACTTTGATTCGGATCCCTGCCTTGAGCAGGAATGGGTTGGACTGGGTGGCCTCACGGGCCCCTTTTCCCAACTCAGCCATGCTATGATAGTGACCCTGTTTTCCCCAGGCTGTCCTGCTCTCTTGGCTGACCACTTTTCCCCTCCAGCTGCAGTCTCCAAGGGATGTCTGCGGGCGAAGGATCCCCCAAGCCCCTCATCGCGGTCTGCCAGGTGACCTCCACCCCAGATAAAGAGCAGAACTGGAACTCGTGCTCCCGACTCATCCGGGAGGCTTCGAGGCGAGGGGCCTGTGTCGCCTTCCTTCCGGAAGCCTTCGATTTTGTCGGCAGCAGCGTGGAAGAGACCCTGGAGCTGGCTGAGCCCTTGGATGGCGAACAAGTCCAGCGTTACACCAACCTAGCCAGGTAGGACCATCTCAAGTCTGCCCTGTGTGCAATGCTTACAAATCAAGGTTAAAGAGAAAGTGCTTTTTCACCCCCAGAGGATTCCTGGTCTTTGGAACTCCCTGCCAGAAGAAGTGGTGACAGCTGTCAGTCTCGACAGCTTTAAGAAAGGATTAGACAAGTTCATGGAGGACAAGGCTATCAATGGCTATAATTATAATGGATACCTAAGGATGACCTCCGGGTTGGAGAGATAGGCAGGATCTCTCTCCATGCCATTTCCAGGGAATTCTAAGCTGGTGAAGGCATCTGCTTGGGAAGAATACCCTGAAGCAAATGGTGAGCCACAGTGTGGGAGACAGAATGCGAGACTGGATCATGGGCTCCTGTGGCCTCTTCCAGCAAGGCTGTTCTTATGAATGCTGTTACCTTTCCTCCTGATGCGGTACCTGTTTATCTACTTGCAGTTTCTTGCTTTCAAACTGCTAGGTTGGCAGGAGCTCACTCTGTCGTGCAGCACTCGGGTCTCTAACTGTGCCATTGTCAAATCAGAGCTGCGGGTGGACACCTCCGGGTGACCCTCGGGTCAACGGCGGCAGTTTTCCGGCTGATCCTTCCACTCGGGAAACTGCAACACGTTGCTTGTGCCGTGAACTAAAAAAATGTGCCGTGAACTAAAAAAGTGTCAAAAGATATATAATCTCTCTCTCTCTCTCTCTCTCTCTCTCTCTCTCTCCTTTGTTTCCCTTTTTTTGGCAGAGAGAGCAACATCTGGCTGTCTCTCGGAGGGTTTCACGAGCGAGGCCACGACTGGGAGAAAACCGGAAGGATCTACAATGCTCACCTCCTCCTGGATCCCGAAGGTGAGGGAAACCTCTTTGCCTGGGATGTGTCCGTGACCCACAGACGTTCCCGGCCGGCAAGATCCCCTGAAACACCCACGTTCCCTTCTGGCCTGGTTTGAGGACAAAAAGGCACAGAATTCTTCGCAATGCTATGGGCTTAGTGGTTAAAATGTTGAGCTTGCTGATCAGAAGGTTGGCAGGTCAGCAGTGCGTGACCCGAGCGCTGCGTGACAGAGTGAATTCCTGCCGTCTGTCCCGCCTCCTACCAGCCTAGCCGTTCGAAAGCCAGACATTTGCAAGTACTGTAGATAAATAGGTACCATTTCGGCAGGAAAGGTAACAGTGTTCCTTGTACTCTAGTGTCTAGTCATGCCTGCCACATGAACACAGAAACGTCTGCAGATTGTGACAGTGCTGCTGTTTGGCTATAAATGGAGGGGGGCACCAAACTCTAGAATCAGATACAATTGGCTTGTGAGCGAACGTTTCTGTGGTCATGTGGCAAGCATGACCAGATACCGGAGAGCACGGAATGTTGTTACTGCCAAAGCAGTACCTATTTATCTACTTGCAATTTCTTGCTTTCAAACTGCTAGATTAGTAGTAGCTGGGACATAACAATAACCTCATGTCAGAAATTATTCTGGGTTGAAAGGATTTTTTGCTGGAGGAACTCCTCCGCTCAGGGGACGCCCAAATGAGGCTCCTTCCATGTCCCCAAGATCTCATTTTCCCCACCAAAGTGGTCCCTGTTGATCTAATTGCAATGTCTTGCTTTCAAACTGCTAGCTTGGCAGGAGCTGGGACAGAGACGGGCGCTCACTCCGCCATGCAGTACCCGGGTCTCGAACTGCTAACTTGCTGGCCTTCCAGCTAACAAGGCGAGTTTCTTAACCACTGAGCCCCCTTCGCAGCCCCTGCTGGGACAGGTGAACGGAGCTCACTCCATCGTGACTTTAAATTGCAGACAGAAGAGGATCTAAGATGCAGTAATAATTAAAAATCAAGCCATTAGTAATATTTAAATTTTTAACCGCCAGTTCAGAAAATGCAGCCCCGGGGTCAGAAAAGGACTTAACGGTGTGTGTGTGTGTGTGTGTGTGTGTGTGTGTGTGTGTGTGTGTGTGTGTGTGTGTGTGTGTGTGTGTGTGTGTGTGTCTAAGCGGGTTCTCCTAAAACTGACCGATCAAGCATGGACAGAGAAGGGGGAAGTTGAGGAGACCTGTTGTAGCCAGAAGCTGATGTCTTTCCGTCCCCTTCTAATCTCTCCGGTCGCAGGAACCCTCGTGGCCGCCTACCGGAAGACGCACCTCTTCAACATGAAGGGCCGCGTGTCCCTAAAGGAGAGCGCCTACACCAACCGGGGCCCCGAAATAGTGCCCCCAGTCGACACCCCAGCCGGGAAGGTACGACAAAGACGTGGAGGCGGCCGGGCAAGACTTGGTTGCAAAATTCTGATTTTAAAGCTGGCGGTTCGGCCAATGTCATCAACCCCCCACCCGCCTGCGTCCAGACTCTGGTTTAACCCAGGATGGGCCTGCCCTGGTGGCGCAGGGGTTAAACTGCTGTCCTGCAACCTAAAGGTTGTGAGTTCAATCCTGACCAGGGCTCAAGGTTGACTCAGCCTCTTCCATCCTTCTGAGGCTGTTAAAAATGAGTCCCCAGCATGTTGTTGAGGGCAAAAATGCTAAATAACTTGTGAACTGCCCAAACTATGGCCAGATCCGGCCCTGATGCCAATTCATTGGGCGCATTTTACTTCTGCTTCCGGGAGCAACGAGGGCTTTGCAGGCCAGATGCATTGGCATCGGGGGCTGGACCTGGGCCGTAGTGACCGGCCCACGGCCTGAAAAGTTTGGGCACCTCTGGCCCAGAGGGTGCTCTAAGCGCATCTTTGGGGGCACATATAGAAGTGCAAGTGCTTTGCTTTTTGCTTTGGTCCAGAGTCTATTGATTGGGGCGGTATGTAAGTCTATTGTAAACAAACAAACAAATCTCTCTCACCTACTCTTGTGTCCGTCTCAGGTGGGCCTGGCCATCTGCTATGACCTCCGCTTCCCCGAGATGTCCCTTGCTTTGGCCCAGGGAGGAGCTGAGATCCTCACCTACCCGTCTGCCTTCACCGTGACCACCGGGGCCGCCCACTGGGAGGTGAGTAATTCGGACAACGTTCGTAGCTTGAAGGCAAAATGCCCAAAAGCGGGCAAGTCTGTTTTCCCCTTTCGTTTACTTAAAGGGACTGCAGTGGCTCAAGTGGCTAAGACGCTGACTGGGAGGCAGACGGTCAGCAGTTCGATTCCCAAGAACTGCAGGACGGAATAAGCTCCCGTCTTTGTCCCAGCTCTTGCCAACCTAGCCGTTCGAAAGCTAGAAATTGCAAGCAGATAAATAGATACTCCTTTGTTGGGAAAGGTAACAGCGTTCTGGTGTCTAGTCATGCCTGCCACATGACCACGGAAGCGTCTGCAGACACCGACTGCGCTGAACCTTAGAGTCAGACACGGATACGTTCTATTAACGTCGAGAGCACCGAAAGAGAAAGCAACGTGAGGCTCGTGAAGCTATATATAAATAATAAAATATAAAATCATTACTTGGTATGTATGGCTAATAATATATTAATAATGTAATAATTATGTATGCCTTATTATGCTATCTCCATAGATTATTAGTTGCTCCGATTGTTATCTTTTTAAACCTCTTTAAGAATTATATGCTGTTGTATACAAATTATTCTATATGCCTTTTAAATAATGGGACTTTGCACATGCTCAGACACCCAACCCACAAAGTGAAGCTTCATTTGCTCAGCTAAACAGCCCTTTCCGCACGCACAGGGGGTGCTCAGTTCCTGTTGTTGTGAGCAGTTGCTGGGACGAGGTCTCCACAAGGACACTGAGGGTTTTTTTCCCTCCTCGATCTTTCCTGTTTCCAGGTCTTGCTGAGAGCCCGCGCCATCGAGACCCAGTGCTACGTGGTGGCCGCGGCTCAGACGGGGCAGCACCACGCACGGCGCACCTCCTACGGCCACGCCATGGTGGTGGATCCCTGGGGCACCGTTGTCGCCCAGTGCCAGGAGGGGCCAGATCTCTGTTACGCCGAAATCGACTTGGCCTACTTGCGCCGCCTCCGGAAGGAGATGCCCGTCTCTTCCCACCGCCGGCCGGACCTCTATGGCCAGGTGAGCACCCGGCAGACTCACCTGTCCAGGTGAGATCTAATATCTGCCGTGCCAAATGTGTTTGAGCACTAAATCCTAGAGCCGGATACGACTGGCTTTCGAGCCAGGGCAACCTTTACCTGAATTGATCAAGCAAATAATAAATGTCCACCATTTCCTTCTGTGGCATGTTTGGAGTTCTCTGAGCCCCCCCCCCCCCCCCAACAGAACCTATATATCCAGATCCCAAACTTGAGCCATTGGGTCTGGGAAAGATTGGATTTCATACACATGCCACATCAAACAGAGTCCACGGTCCGTCCCCCCTAGGATCACCAATAAAAAGCAGATTTTTTATATAAAAAAACTTATTATTCAGAGGTAAAGAAAAAGCCACACTAGGTGTTCCTTAAAATTAAAAATATATATAGGAGTCACAGGTTTTACATAAATTTGTGCCAGGAACGCCTAGAAATAACAAGGGTGAACATGTGGGCGGCTGATGAAATGCCTGGAGAGAATTAAACGGTGCTCAATGCTATCATTCCAACGAGAAGCAGGGAAGAGGCTTGCCCAGGAAAGAGCGGGCGCCAAGGGTGGAATCAAGTGGCACAGCATCCCTTAGGCTCCAGCCCACCTTTGGGTATCTGGACTACAACTCCCAGAAGCCTCAGCCAATTCCCCAAAGCACTGATCGGCCAATGAACTGACTGAGGCTTTTGGGAATTTGAAGTCACCCTATGGGGGCCTGGTCCCCACCACTGGGAACCACTGCTGTGCCCATTTTTGGCACCGATGCGGCTGAATGTTTATTACAACACCCAGACCGGGATTGTTTAGAACCAGATCTTCTCTGGCTGGACTTTAAACTCTCATGGAGCAAACGGGGACTTTGCACGTTTTTGCACAAACTATGTGATGTGGGTCTTTTGTCCACTCGCTTGTCCTAATCCCAATAGGAGATCTGGTGGATCCCTTACTGAATGGCGGGCTGATAATTAGGCCGTGTGTGCATCTACTGCTCCCATTTGGGATTTTGAGCGGGATTCAGTGCCCTTTATTTTCCTATATCCGCGATGGCAAACCTTTGGCACTCCAGTTGTGTTCTTCGGCTTCACTTCCCAGAAAGCCCAAGTCAGCATACCCGATGATCAGGGTTTCTGGGGATTGAAGTCTTAAGAACACAACTGGAGTGCCAAAGGTTCGCCATCAATGTGTTATATATGAAGAAAACAATTGGCAAAGGTGGAACTTTCCTAGCGATAAAAGTGTTGTCTCGCTTTCGTAATAACACTTTTATAGCTCAATCCTTTTTTTTGGTACGGCCGAACAGGAAAGCAGTCTGGCAACTGTGCGAACGAGGCTATTGCGTTAGGCTCTTCTTCCTTCCATTCTCACAATTAGCTCCCTTTGCACGCTTGAGGAACCATCGGTGCATGCCCCCAAAAAGGAAAAAAACCCACAAATTCAGAAGGCTGGTTTTTTTCTTTTCAAGGGAAGAACAATCCCTTAAAACACACAGATTAAACTTGGGGATTGTTTAACAGACATTTTCTACCTACAGTGTGTGTGTGTGTGTGTGTGTGTAAAAGCCAGTTGTGTGGATTTATTTAAACTTCTTCCCCCACCCCACCCCATATAACACTGGCAAATTATATCCCGCTCCCCCCAAAGCAGAGCCCGAGGAATTCCCTACGTCTCTCGGGACATGCGTTTGAACTTTAGCCATGCCCGGTTTCTCGGGAGAAAAACCGGAGATACGGAGAGGTGTTATCGTCGTAGCGTTACCAAAACTTAATGGCTTGTTTTGTAGCCCAGCCATCCCATAATAACCCACAGGCGCGCGCACATACTTTTCTCCGTCTGAAACTCCCCCTCCTCTTGCACTGGGACGAGCTGGCCCAAAACGTTTCCTAGAGACGCGCACAAACTCGTCCGAAGCAGCCGAGCGATGCAGAAAACCATGGGACAACAACAACAAAAACCCATCGGAACGGAAGATCCGAAGGCCTTTATGAGCCACTGGGACTGGAGGTTTGTGCAGGAGCCACGGAGGCCACAGGCCGTGCCGGAGAAGACAGGAGAAGCCCCCTCGTCTGGCCTAGTGGAAGGCAGAGGCTCCCTGGACCCAAAGTCGAGTGAAAGGCACACGTCGTGGATCCGAGGCAGGGTTGGAGATACAATTTGGAGGTAAATCCATTGGGTTACCCCACTAGCTCAGGATTTCTCACCCTTGGGGCTTCCAGGTGATCTCGGACTTCAATTCCCAGAAGCCAACGTTAGTACACCTGCTGATCAGGGCTTCTGGGAATTGAAGTCCAAGGACATCTGAAGAGCCACGTTCAAGGACCTATGGACTAGATCAGGGGTGGCCAAGCCTGGGGGTCTCTGGGTGGTTCTTGGGACTTCAATTCCCAGAAGCCCAAGTCATCACACCTGCTGACCAGGGCTTCTGGGAACTGAAGTCCAAGAACATCTGGAGACCCCCAAGGTTGAGAAAACCCTGCAGCTTATTTTGACGTCCTGCATACACGCAGTAAACCCATCCGTGCGGATTCACAGAGCGGCGTTTCCCAACCTTTGGTTCTTGGACTTCAATTCCCAGAAGCCTCAGCCGATTCCCCAAAGTACTGGTCAGCCAATGGATTGACTGAGGATTCTGGGAACTGGCCTCCCCTGTGGGGCCTGGGCCCCACGTTGCGAACCACTGGTATAAACTCTTGTGCGTCCTCTCTTTCCAATCCTACACGGCCTTCAAGTCCACAGTTTTCAGAAACAGCAACCAAAACCAACGGCCGAATGCCAGAGACGGAGATTCTCTCCAGGCCAAGAACAGGAACCTTAAGATGGCTTATTTCTTTCTTTTAATATAAAGGGACAAACCAAGGCCTTCATCTTCTGGCCTCCCTGCGCCTGCCGGGACTTTAGGGGGCAACGGTGTACCCACAGGACAGTCTGACTTTTTTTTTGGGGGGGGGGGGGGGGGGACGACGACAGATTTTTGAAACGAGAGAGAAAAGATGAAGGGGGAAAAAATAAACAGACAGATCAAGTGCACGAGGGAGAGAACGTGGCAGGGCGAAGGAGGCGGGGTGGGCCGGCTGGCCTACGAGGAAACCCAGCCCCGGATCGACCGGGAAAGGCAGGGTAGAACCGCCGAGAGTTTCCCCCGGCCTTCCGAATTCATCCCCCCACCAATGGAGGAGAGACAAGACATAACCAACTGTAGCCGATATTCTCACACGGAGCCTGGCCTTGCAGTCCATGAGGGCAACGGGGTGAACTGAAGTCTTCGTTCGTGTTCGACGCATTTTGTTTTCCGTTTCCTCTTTTTTTTTTAAAGGATTGAGAGAGAAAAAAAATAATCCATCCAAAGGAAAGTCACGGAGGGGGGAACGGGGGGGTTTCGAACCCACAAAACCTCCCCCGGTGTGTTCAAGGCGCCGTCTGGAGCATCAAGTTCCGTAGGAGTTTCTGGCGGCCCACCTCGTAATCCTCCTCGTCAACGTTGACCAGGAGTTTGATGGCTTCGTGGCCGACGGCTTGCTTGAGCGAGTCCGTGATGAAAACCCCCTTGAGGGCTTCCAGGAGGGAGCCGTTGATGTAGTCGCGCCAGAAGGCGTCCAGGTACGTGAGCTCCGAAAACTTTATGTCACAGATGATGGAGCCCAGGTCCCGGGATTTCAAGATGGTGTTGGCCTGGCTGAAGCGCTCAAACTGGCGCTCCAGGAGGTCCTGCTTGTTGGAGAAGACGTTGCCTTCCAGGGCCGTCTCGTGCTGACAGTACTCGGCCCGGACGCGCAGGCGGATATCTGGAGTGGGGAGAAAGGAGAGGCTTAATAAGGGTCATCATCTGGAGAAGATCCCGCGAGCACCCAAGAGAACCAACATCACCTGGAAGAACCAAGGACTCTGTGCAGGAACAGGCAACGGGCAAGGAGGAGTTACTCAAGGGGGTCGGGAGTAGTAGGGAGGGGAAAATTGGTAGGGAAGGAAGTGGTTATTGAGAGAGAGAGTTCAATTAGATAGACAGATAGATAGACAGACAGATAAATAGCTCGATAGATAGCTCAATTGATGAATAGATAACTCTATAGATAGCTTGATAGCTCAATAGCTCACTTGATAGATATTAATAGATAGATAGATAGCTCGATAAATACATAGCTCGATATAGGTAGCTTGATAGCTCGCTCGCTCGCTCGATAGAGATACAGTGGACCCTCGATTAATGACGCGTTCGAATAGCGTCATTTCCGCTTAATGACACGTCGTCACTCGCCACGTGACTATCCGCACAACGACGAAAAACCGTCGTTGTGCAGATTAATGACTTCTTAACGTCGTTGTGCGGATAATGACAGCTTTCTGCCGCTAGATGGCGCAGCTGCCATTGAAAACCGCACAACGACGTTTTCCCTATAGTGACGCTACTTGGTTCCCCAAGTAGCGTCACTATAGGGAAAACGTCATCGTGCGGTTTTCAATGGCGGTTTTCAAGTAGCGGTTTTCAAGTAGCGTCGTTATTCGAGGGTCTACTGTAGCTTGATTGATAGATAGCTTGATTGATAGACAGATTGATAGATATGAGACAAACAGGCAGACAAGTGGCTGAGGTGACAGATAGACAGGTGGCTAAAATAGACAGACAGATAATGCGCAAACAGATGAGCAGGCCGAGCAACCGATCAATCCACCCACTTCTTGGAAGCCTCTGGGAGCAGCAATTCTAGCCTTTTGACAAAGAAATCTGCTGGGATTCTTCAACCAACCCCTCCTAAAAAAATCCAGTTTTTAATTGAAGCAGAAATGGACTCTTTGGCCCTTGCCACTCCTGGGACAGTGTGTGCATGTGTGTGTGTGTGTGTGTGGGGGGGGGGGGGGGGCGCTATGGTTGCCTGGGCTTGCCTATTCTAGCCTGAGAAGAGTAAAACCCCCACCGTGTTGGGCCATGGGACCTGCCAGCCGGGAGAACGGAGGAAGCGATGCCTAATAGTGATGCGAAGCCAACACAATTCGGAGCCCCTTACCGCATGTCTGTTTGTCTTTCGGGTCTGGCGTGACGGACTTCCTCCTTTTCCGCTGGCTCCCAAGGAGGGCCCGGCCCCGGCTGGACCGCTTTGCACAGATCTGGGGTCCCGAGGAGGAGCAGCAGACCAGCGGGTGGTGGGGAGGCACTGGAAAACCCAAAAAACATCAGGGGGGTGGGGCTCAGAAAGGGCACCTCTTTGTTAAGGCAAATGGAGCCTGTTTTTCTAAACTGGCCCAAAAATCCTCAGAAGGCAGGCAGGGCAAACCTACAGATTTACACCAAGAAGCACTTCATGTATTCAAATAAACATGAAGATTGGAAAAGAAATGCCATCTACCGTATTTGCCGGCATATAAGATGCACATCCCCCCCTTAAAATACACCGGGGAAAAGGGGTGCATCTTATACTCTGGCAAATACGGTATTATTCCACCAACTCTGCCATCCAATGTCGCTATGATGCGCCACTGCTAGTGGAAAGACGGTTAGGCTTTGGGGTTTTGGCTGAAGAAGCCGGAGCTGAAATTTCAACTTGACCCTAAAGATTAGCCTTAGTAAAGGTCAAGGGTAACCCTTGCTCGAAAGCCAGTCGTATCTGACTCTAGAGTACGGTGTTCATCTCCATTTGCAGCCAAACAGCCGGTGCCGTTTGTGTCTGCAGACATTCCCGCGGACATTTGGCAGGCAGGACTAGACGCTGAAGCAAGCACATGTAACGCTGTTGCCTTTCCCACTGAGGTGGTACCTCTTTATCTACTTGCAATGTCTTGCTTTTCGAACTGCTAGGTCTCAGGTCTCGAACTGCTGACTTGCCCAACCTTCTGGCCATCAGCTCAGCCTCTTTACCACTAAGCCAATTGTGGACTTAAAAACTAGTAAAGGTGGCCCTTGCTCAAAAGCCAGTCATATCTGACTCTAGGGTTCAGCGCCGTCTGCATCTGGCAGACATTTCTGTGGTCATGTGGCAGGTAGGACTAGACACTGGAGTGCATGGGACGATGCTTACCTTTCCCACTGAAGTGGTACCTATTTATTGACTTGCACACAGCATTGAAAACATCTCAATCCACGCACACACACACCCCACACACACACCCGGTTTGGCAAGTCCAATCTACCAGATGCACCAAGGGCAACTTTCACGCTGTCTCGAGTCGTCAAATCCAAGGTTAAATTCTCACCAGATTTGGGCGGGTGAGCTGGGACGGGCTCGGCACTGCTGTGGGTTCGCGGCGTCACGTAGCAGATGGACGTCTCTTCCAGGTATTTGTCCACGAGATCTGGACACACTGCGAAAGGCAAAGAGGTGGGGAGGGTTGAGGACGCACCGAGATTTGATCCGAATGCTGGGAGGAAACAGATCTGCCAAAGGTCAGCAAAGGGAAACCAACACCTTAAGCGTGTCGGGAAGGCAGGGGACTTTTGGAAACAGATGACAAGGGTCTCCCTTGCTCGAAAGGCCCGTCGTGTCAGCCACAGAGCCTACAGACGTTTCCATGGTCATGTGGCAGGCAGGACTCGACATTGGAACACTGTAACCTTTCCCGCCAAAGTGGAACCTATTTATCTACTTGCAAATTTTTTTTGCTTTCATACTACTAGCAGGAGGAATGCCACCTTCCTGGTAAAAAAAAAGCTCACCTATGGATACCTGGCAGTAGGAAGAAACCATCACCATTTCCACCTTCTAAGACTGTAGTGGCGAATCTATGGCACGTGGGCCAGAGGTGGCACTCGGAGCCCTCTCTGCGGGCACCCGTGCAGTCACCCCACCACTCCTCTGCCACAGGAACCCAATGGGAGCGTTTCCTTCCTCCCCTGTTGCTGGGTTGGCACTTTGAGATAAATAAGTGAGTTTTGGGTTGTAGTTTGGACACTCGGTTTATAAAAGGTTCACTATCATTGTTCTAGGAGGTTGGACAACCTGGGGTGGAACATCTATGTTCCAAGGCACTCTATCTCAAAATAACAGAGTCTAGGAAGAATACCTGTCTGGCCAGGTGATCCTACCATGGTCATAGAGTAGACCCTACTGCCAGCAACTCAATGCCGAGTGTCAGGCAGTGGTTAACTAACCTGACCCCACTGAGGACTTGGGTAGGGATGTCTACAGGGAAGGAAGGGGTGATGGTCCCCAAATGGATTAAATCCCACTTGAATCCATCTTGATGGAAGGCAGCAGCTTCACCCATCCTGGCCTGGGGATGAGGATGATGATGATGATGATGATGATGATGATGATGATGATGATGACTTTGCATGCCGAAAGGGCTCAGGACCAGAAAAGGACTCAAAGGAACTAGATCAGTGGTACTGTGGGGGTCACGCTGCGATGCAGAAGACAGATGAAAGGCCACTGCACTATATTCTCAGGACAGTCTTCATGGCTGATCGCCATGAGGATCTCCAATATTCGGATTTAGATACGGCAGGAGGAGGAGGAGAAGGGAGGGTACCTGCCCCATGGGGTCAATATTTAAGAAATACGGACGTGCGGAGCGACCTACCTGCCTTCCTTCTCTTCAAAGTGACGTAGGGCAAGAGGTCGTGGCGGGTGATGATGCGCAGCAGCTGAAGCACCTGGCGGAAGTTGGTCTCGTCGCAGCGGCCCTGCCTCTCCAGGGCCAGCAGAAAGTCCCGCCCGCTGCGGATCATGCCCCGCTCGTAGTCGTCAATGACATCCACAAAGAGGAAGGACAAGACCCGGACGTCCCGGTGGGTCAAGTGGGTGCCGACGATGTCAAACATGCGGTGCAGACTGTAGAGGCCGTGCTCGCGGTCGCCCTCCTCCTCCGGCCAGTCTTGCTGGCGGCTCCGTTTCAAGCCGGCCATCGTGGGCTACTGCCAGCGCCGTGGCGGGCCACCCGTGGGTCTCCACCAGACACGGAGCAGGCGGGAAGGGCGCTCCGTGTCACCGGGACGCTGGAACAGACCAAGACAGGGCGGGTGAAGAACTCGGGTCATCAACAAGCTAACAAGGATTCCCTTCAGCCACAAAAGCCAGTTTGAATTGCAAAGTCTTATGGCGCATTCTGGGTTCGAGGCTCTGCGGCCTCTGACTCGGCTTAAAGAGTGGGATCGCTGCATTCTAGCATGGGGGTCAAGGGTCACCCATGCTCAAAGGCCAGTCGTGTCCGACTCTAGAGTTAGTGCTCATCTCCATTTACAGCCAAAGAGCCAGTGCGGTCTGCGTTTGCAGACATTTCTGTGGACATATGGCAGGCAGGACTAAACACCGGAGTGCACAGAACACTGCTACATTTCCTGCCAAAGCGGTACCTATTTATCTACAGTAAAACCTTGCATAAAGAGCGCCTTGCTTAGAGAGTAACTCACTAAAAGAGCAGAATTTTCTCCGAACGGTCGCCTCGCTTAACAACTCAAACCAACCAAAAACTCGCTTAACAACTGGGGTTCGCAAACCCACCACCACCACCACCACCACCACCACCACAGTCATTTCCTTACAATGGTGTTTCGCTTAAAGAGCAATCCCGTGGAATGCATTGTGCTCTTTAAGCAAGGTACCACTCACTGTACTTGCAATTTCTTGCTTTTGGACTGCTAGGTTGAGAGACAGGAGCTCACTACGTCACGCAGCACTCGGGTCTCGAACTGCTGACCTGGGATAAAGTATATGAAAACAGGAGAAGCCTCTTATATACAGTCACACTCATCTCTCAGCATGGAAGAAAGTCATGTTCAGGAAAGGCTGGAGGAGCTGGGCAGGTTTAGCCTGGAGAAAAGGAGACGGAGAGGGGAAAGAGGATGATGATGATGATAGCACTCTTCAAAGATCTGAAAGATACTCATAAAGAGGAAGGGCAGGATCTCTTCTCCATCACCCCAGAGTCTAGGATGCGAAATAAGGGGATAAAACGAAAGAAAGCCAGAGAGAGGCTGAAACATTAGGGAAAACTTCTTAACTGTTCGAGCAGTACGACAGTGGAGCCCGGTTGGGAGGTGATGGTCGAGCATCCTAGAGAGAACGGGCAGAGAGAAATGTCTATTTCCGGCTCCTACCTTCTATCACCATGATGGCGAGCCTTGGCACTCCAGATGTTCTTGGACTCCAATTCCCAGAAGCCCAAGCACCCTGTGAATCCACACGAATGAGTTTACTGCGATTCATCCGACCCGCGCCGCCCTCGTCGCTCCCGGAAGCGGAAGTGTAACGCGCCCGTACAGTTAAGGCTCTTCCGGGTTAACCCTTCCTCCGTCCGGGCGCGCTTCACTCCGACGAGGGCGGTGCGGGCCGCAGTAAACCCATTCGTGCCGATTCATGGGGGCTTCTGGGGATTGAAGTCCAAGACCATCTGGAGTGCCAAGGTTCGCCATCACGGTTCTATCGCGTTCTTCTTCGTGGTCCCCTGTGAAGCTGCACAAATCCACATGCGTGTGGGTTCACAGAGGACCATCCATGGAGAACAACAACAGTTGCAGGTAAGGTCTGAGGTCAACCCTCTGTGTGAACTGCTTTGGTTTGGATGCCTGCCTTGGCGGAGGAGGTTGGGCTGGATGGCCTCACGGGACCCTTTCCCAACTCACTGATTCTACGATTCTGTGGTTTCTTTACCCTGCTCACAGAGTACATGGAAAGCGCCTCCTGAAAGACTGGCATTTCTAAACCACAATTGGGTGCACCACCTTGTGTTGCCGGCTATTCTTTCTCACACTAGGTCAGGCGGAAGGAGCTGCAGAACGAGCGCACCCAAGAACGCACACGGAAGAAGAAGAAATCCTGCGCACTCTGGGTGGTGTACAAGCCAGGAAATAAACAGCAATATAATATAGGCTAGAGATGGCGAACCTTTGGCGCTCCAGGTGTTCTTGGACTTCATTTCCCAGAAGCCCAAAAGGTGGAGGAAAAGGTATGCGCGAAAAGCCGTTTTCATTCACTGAAATGGGGCCGCGGTGGCTCAAGGGGTGAAGATGCTCGCCTTGCGAGCTGGAAAGCCGGCAAGTCGGCAGTTCGAGACCCGGGGACGGCATGACGGATCGAGCGCCCGTCTCTGTCCCAGGTTTTTGGGATGGCTTCAGGCTGATCTTCCATCTCGCTCTCGCTCTCTCCCGCCCTCCCTGCCCTGAGTCACTTCCAGCCTGACTCCTCCGTTCTGACCCTGATCCCCGATTATCCCCATTTACGGCCTGCCGTTCTCCACCTCTGTCCCAGAAAGGCTGAGGCTGACCTAGTTCACGCCTTCTCCTGGCACCCGTCGTGACCCTCGGAGCCCAGTTCGAATTCAAGCGCTTATCGATTTTATTCCATTTTTATACGGCCCAGCTGGGATACTTCCCCACTCTGGGTGGTGTACAAGCCAGGAAATAAACAGCAATATAATATAGGCTAGAGATGGCGAACCTTTGGCGCTCCAGGTGTTCTTGGACTTCATTTCCCAGAAGCCCAAGTCTCTGCGAATCCACACGAGTTGACTGCGCGATTCATCTGGTCTGCACCGCGCCGCCCTCGTCGCTCCCGGGAGCGACGAGGGTGGCGCGGGGCAGGCCGGATGAATCGCGCAGTCAACCCATTTGCGTAGATTCACAGAGACTTGGGCTTCTGGGAATTGAAGTCCAAGAACACCTGGAGCGCCAAGGTTGGCCATCACTAAAGGTAAATGTTGCCCTTGCTTGAAAGCCAGTCGTAACTGACTCTAGGGTTCGGTGCTCATTTCTGTTTATAGCCAAAGATCCAGCACCGCCTGTGTGTGCAGACCTTTCCGTGGACCTGTGGCAGGCATGACGACAACCGGAGTGCACGAAACACTATTTACCTTTGCACCGAACTGGTTGCAGTTTCTTGCTTTCAAACTGCTAGGTTGGCAGGAGCTGGGACAGAAGCTCACTCTGTCGTGCAGCACTCGGGTCTCAAACTGCTGACCTGTCGACCTTCCAGTCATCAAGTTCAGCTTCTTAAGCACTAAAGCCACCACAGTCCCCCAATATAAGAAACAGCAACATTGATATCTGATGGCGTTGGAGGGCAAGGAGGCTTAAAACGACACAACTAACTTATTGGCAAGGTAAAGTATTCATAGATATTCTTATTCTCTTCTCAACCCCCTCAATATTCAGGGGACCGCGGTGGCTTACGACGCTGGATATGAGAACTGGAGGGTCAGCAGTTCGAGACCCGAGTGGTGCATGACAGAGCGAGCTCCTGTTGTCTCTCCCAGCTTCTGCCTGCCTAGCAGTTTGGAAGCAAGAAATTGCAAGTAGATAAATGGGCACTTTGTTGGGAAAGTTCTGTGTGGTCCGGTGTCTAGTCGTGCCTGCCACATGACCACAGAAACAGCCCATTTCAAGTGCCCACCTTTTTCCAAACAATCCTTGCACAATGAAGCCAAAGTTCACAGAAACTAAACAAGCCAAGCCCCGTCATGCTTCACCCAGTTTGTCCATATTAAAACTAGAAGCTGGAGAAAGGAGCTCACTGGACAAGGAATTCGCATTAAAGGAAGATTATGGCTGAGGAACTCAACCGCCCCAACGTCGCTTGGAGGACCCTGAATAGGCCGAGGGTCAGAGTCCCTCAATGCAAGACCCACAGGCGCAAGTGGGGATTGCTAGCAACACACCAACACGCGGAGTGAATGCGGAGAGATGCAGACTCCAGCTCATTTCCTGGGGTGCCGATGACTACGAGAAACATGTACCAATGAAGACTTAAGTTTGGCCAAAGCCAAGGAAGTGGCTTCATTTGGGCAGTTTAAAGTCTGACCTAGACCCAAAAGAAGAAGTCGCCCCTTTTCAAACATCTTCCGTCCAATTTGACTGAGCAGCCGAAAGCTAAAGTTAGAACATAAGAGCAGCCTTGCTGGAAGAGGCCACAGGAGCCCATCATCCAGTCCAGCCTTCTGTCTCACACAGTGGATCACCATTTGCTTCAGGGGATTCCTTCCCAAGCAGATGCCTTCACCTGTTTAGGATTCCCTGGAAATGGCATTTATTGAGATTCCCTGGAAATGGCATTTATATCCTGCTTATTTCTCCAACCCAGAGGTTGTCCTTAGGTATCCATAATTAATAAGAACATAAGAGCAGCCTTGCTGGAACAGGCCACAGGAGCCCATCATCCAGTCCAGCCTTCTGTCTCACCCAGTGGCTCACCCTTTGCTTCAGGGTATTCTTCCCAAGCAGATGCCTTCACCTGCTTAGGATTCCCTGGAAATGGCATTGAGAGATATCCTGCCTATCTCTCCAACCCAGAGGTCGTCCTTAGGTATCCATTATAATTATAGCCATGGATACCCTTGTCCTCCATGAACTTGTCTAATCCTTTCTTGAAGCTTTCAAGACTGACAGCTGTCACCACATCTTCTGGCAGGGAGTTCCATAGACCAGAGATCCCCTGGGTGAAAAAGTACTTTCTCTTATTTGTTTGAGAACTACTACCCAAAAGTTTCATGAAGTGACCCCTTAGTTCAAGTGTTATGCGACAGGGGAAAGTTCACTTCTAGTCCTAATCCTCACTCAAAGGCAACTTTCGGATGAGTCTCCCCGTATTTCCAAGGTCTTGTTCTAGAAACTCGGTCACACTTGACACCAAAGGGCAGGTCAGTCAACAGGAAGGGAGCTAGTCAGCCGGCCGGCCCGCCAGGGCTTTGCTCTTCTTATGCTAATAAGGCCATAACAGCAGCAACGGAAAGGCAGTGAATCACCAAGCATGTTATTTCACATGGATACACAAGAGATGCTTCACCTACCTTACGTTGTCTTGGTCCCCTGAGGTTGTCTCCAGGCCACAATCACATCCACACCTGCGTGGGTGGCGGAGCAGAGCGGGCCAGATTTGAACATCGGATGTCCCTAAAGCCACTTTTATCTCAAATTCTTAGCTCTTTTTTTAAACTTTTTTTTCCAAATGGACAAAAGCAAACCGCTTGACCGAGAGATTTCACGTCCAGGAAAAGGATTTACTTTAGTCTATTGAGGGATTAAGTCTCCGATATGTAGAGGTTTTGTCCTCCCAGAATAGCCGTTTATTCCGCCGTTCTGCTTGAAAAAGAAAACCAACGTAAGCAGGGTGTCGGTAAACGCAAAAGAGAATTTATCTTTCTTCTTTGCTCCTCATCATCAAACACACATTTCTTAGCCTTTTACTCTTTAGAAACTTTAATTTCCAACAGTTTTGACCAAAGAGGGAGAGATTTTGGGACACAGATGTTAAAAATCATGCTAAAAAACAAACAAAGGTGACTATCCGTTGTGACAGACTATTTTAAAAGATTAGCCAATTAAAAATTAATAATTTGCTTTTTTCCTCTCCCAACAGCCTCTTCCTCGAATCCCACAAACTGACGGACTTCCCCAAGGCAGGAAAAAGTTAACCAACTTGGAGAAGTTTTTGAGTTTTCGCGGCTCCATGGAATATAAACCTCCCTCTAACGGGCAGCTGAACCCGAACGAGATGGCTAGAAAATGAGATGCTTGATATGCAAGACTTGGTTGTTTGAACGGAAACAAATCCCACCCAGGGGCTAAGAAGACGCTGACCCGGAGGCGGAGGGTCAGCAGTTCGATTCCCGAGGACTGCAGGACGGAGTGAGCGCAAGCCTTTGTCCCAGCTCCTGCCAACCTAGCCGTTCGAAAGCAAGACATTGCAAGTAGACAAATAGGGACCACTTCGGTGGGAAGGTAACAGTGTTCCGTGCGCTCCGGTGTCTAGTCATGCCTGCCACATGACCACAGAAACGTCTGCAGAAGCAGACAACACTGGCTCTTCGGCTTTGAAACACAAATGAGCGCTGCACCCTAGAGTCGGATACGACTGGCTTTCGAGCAAGGGAAACCTTTACCTTTACTACCTGTCCTAACTCACCTGAAGCCTCTCACCTGACCTAACTCTCTGGACCTGAGCCAAACCTCCTCCATCCCCCATCTGATGACCAGAGAGGTGTCCCAAGGGACGAACGAACGAACGAACGAACACACACACACACACACACACACACACACACACACACACACACACACACACGTAACTGAGGGGCAATCAGGAGAGCCCCTTTCTCCGGACTACAGAACCCAGAACCCACCCACCCATCCCTCCAAAACGACAGTGACAGGGCTAGTGGCGGAGAATGGGATTTGTAGTCCAAGTGAGCTCAAAGGGGACCGGAGGAGCAGGGAGAGGGGGAGGTAACCGAAGGGCACTCAGGAGTCCAGAGAGAGCCCCATCTTCGGACTACAACACCCAGAATTCCCCATACCTCATAGGGTTTCTCATGAAAAACCCCCCCAATCGTTAAGGGTTTGGGGGCAATTTAAAGGGTTTGGGGGGGGGCTTATCCTTTCTCCCTTCCTCAGGCCCAAAGGGGGGGACAACCCCCTTTTTTTGGGGGGGTGCAGAAGAGATAAAGACAGCTGGCCCCCTTCCCCTCCTCTTCAGGGCCTGTCTAGGCCGCAGTCTCTCTCACCCACCCCCTCTCAGGACCCCCCAGGGCCGCCATTTTGGGGGTTGCCCGGACCCCTTTACCCTTCCCACCCCCCCTCCCGGTTCTAACCGAGCTTCGGCCGCGGCAGGAGCGAGAGCGGAACATCCGGGCTACCGGCACCTCCCTCGTACCAACCGAGGGCAGCAGAGCAGTCCATATCCGGGCATTCCCCTGACGCACGACGGCCCCACCCCCCGTTTTCCGGTTTCGCGGCGAAGCAGCCGGCGCCATCTTTACTAAGGGCAAAGTGGCTGCCTTGCCTTCTCCCTGCCATTCGCGGTTAAAGGAAGGGAAAGGAGAGAGAAAGTAATTCATTCTCTCTCTGTCAGTTAATGTTTTACTGGGTGGGAAGAAAGTCCAAAAAGGCTCTGTGGTAGGGCTATTTTTTAAAAAAAAAATTGGGGGGGGGGGCATCATTTTGGTTGCTATTTATAATTCATTTAGTTCGTTTATTATTTATGTCTAATTTTATTTTTAATACATTTTATTATAAGTTTTTAATACATACATAAGAACATAATGTTCTGGAAGAGGCCACAGGAGCCCATCATCCAGTCGAGCATCCTGTCTCACACAGTGGCTCACCATGTGCTTCAGGGTATTCTTCCCAAGGAGATGCCTTCACCTGCTTAGAATTCCCTGGAAATGGCATGGAGAGATATCCTGCCTATCTCTCCAACCCAGAGGTCGTCCTTAGGTATCCATTATAATTATAGCCATGGATACCCTTGTCCTCCATGAACTTGTCTAATCCTTCCTTAAAGCTGTCAAGACTGACAGCTGTCACCACTTCTTCTGGCAGGGAGTTCCATAGACCAGGGATCCTATGGGGGGAAAAGTACTTTCTCTTATTTGTTTGAGAACTTTAGTACCCAAAGGTTTCATGGGGTGCCCCATAGTTCTAGTGTTGTGCGATAGGGAAAACAGTTTTTCCTTATCTACTTTGTCCACACCGTGCATGATTTTATGAACTTCGATCAGGTCATCTCTTAGACGCCGTTGTTCAAGAGTGAAGAGGCCCAACCGTTGCAGCCTCAGATGGTAAGGAAGGTGTTCCAGTCCCCTAATCATTCTGGTTGCCCTCCTCTGTACTTTTTCCAGCTACATCACATCCTTCTGGAGGTATGGCGACCAGAACTGTACACAACTGTGCATAAAAAGAAAAGAAATTTTACGTAAATAGATAGTCAAAAGATGAAAACACAATAAAACAGAAATATTTGATGATAAGGAAAGGAAACATTACATTGAATAATATTAACATTTTCAAAAACAAACATCAAATTACTATAAAACTACATTATATAATAGTTATCTTATTTTCTATTCCTCTCCAACACACTAGGACTGCAGTGGCTCAAGCGCCTAAGATGCTGACTTGGAGGTGGAAGGTCAGCAGTTCAATTCCTGAGGACTGCAGGACGGAGTGAGCGCCCGCCTTTGTCCCAGCTCCTGCCAACCTAACAGTTTGAAAGCAAGAAATTGCAAGTAGATAAATAGGGACCACTTCGGTGGGAAAGGTAACGCGTTTAACCTTTACCTTTACCAACACACTGAAAACATTTCAAATAAGAACATGATACTTCACCCAGTGATATAATACAATGCCAAGAAAAAGAGCTGCAGTGAATGCCTTCAACAAACATTATACCCAAAAATTCAATTGATCCGGCACCGGCAAAAAACCTCCCCTTTTCCTTAATGTATAATCAAGATATACTTTCCAAATCTTCCCAAATTTATTTTCTTTAACTATCCCTTTCTTCTCGTTTACTTCCCATCTCAACTTCTCGTTTAAAGCCAACTGCCAGATTTCCCTATACCGGTCCTCTAATTCTAAATTCCCTGGATCCTTCCACTTTCTTGCTATGCACTGTCTGCCCATCGACAAAAAAAAATTGCTACAAGTTCTTGTTCATGCTTACTTAACATTAAACTTTCTAGGTCCGTAAGCATAGTGACTGCTGGATCCACCTTAATCGGTTTCCCCATTATCTCTATTATTTCTTTTGCAATCCCTTTCCAAAAAACTTCAGCAACTTTACAGTCCCACCACATATGTTTATAAGTTCCTACACTTTTCTTACATCTCCAACAAAAATTATTAATGGACTTATCTATCAGATTCAATCTCACTGGAGTTAAATACCACTTCCATAACATTTTATACTTATGCTCTTTAACTCTAGCAGACAAAGTTCTCATTGTCCTCTGTTTCCTGAAGGACCGCCTCCAATTTTCTATTGTAAAGATTTTTGAATCTCTTCTAAGCTGCCCGGAGCGGGGAAACATATCCCAGATGGGCGGGATATAAATGTAATACATAATATTATTATTAATAATATTTCCAGTTCAAAACCCAGAAAAGTGTTTTTGCCCGCTCTAAGGCTTTTAACCCTGAAGTTAAAAAAGAAAAGGTGGCCAACAAGCCTTTAAGCATGTACAGAGTGTCTTGGACTGTTTCATAGCAAATAAGCGGCATATTTTTGTTTATAAAAGAATTCACACGCACCCAGTATTGTTGGCAGAAGTGGCCACACACACATCAGCCTGTTTCATTGATGTACAATAAGCACAAATTAAAATAAAAGCATCGTTGAAATGGCCGCCGAGTTAGTCTGTGTTTCAAGCATATCTGAGAATAAACAGAAAGACAAAAAATGTTGTGGCACTTTAGTCTTTGTGCCACCATGTTTTTAGTCTTTTTGTTTTGTGGCATTTTAAGGACTTAGTTTACCTTGAGCGGTAGTAATTTACACTTTCCATCGTTCTAAGCCAGTGGTGGCAAACCAATGGCACGCGTGCCAGAGGTGGCACTCAGAGCCCTCTCTGTGGGCACACATGCCGTTGTCCCATCAGTTTGCCCCGCCCCCTCTGCCCAGCAGCCCAATGGGAGCACCTCCTCCCTCCCTCCAGCACAGTTTGCTCCACCCTCCTTCCCAGCAGCCCAATGGGAACACCTCCTCCCTCCCTCCAGCACAGAGTTTACCCTGCCATGTTGGCACTTTGCGATAAACAAGTGGGTTTTGAGTTGCAGTTTGGCACTTGGACTTTAAAGGGTCATCATGACTGTTATAAGCTTTGGGGCACGAATATTGAGTCTCCCCCCAGGCTTTCTTAAAATTTCCTTAGCCTTTATTCAGTCGTCTTGAAGACTTCTTCATTAAAGTCTTATTGTCGAGCTAAAAATATCCTGGCACCCACCAATAAACACATAGAGTTGAAACTTGGAAAATTAGAATATCGTGCAAATGTTCAGTCCAGTAATGCAACTTAAAAGGTAAAACAAATATGAGATAGACTCATTACACGCAAAGCAAGATAGTTCAAGCCTTACTTTGTTATAATATCGATGCTTATGGCTTACAGTTTTTGAAAACCTCAACCCCCCAATTTTATGTACCCCATAGTAAAGGCAAAGGTTTCCCTTGCTCGAAAGCCAGTTGTATCCGACTCTAGGGTGCAGTGCTCATTTGTTTCTAAGCCGAAGAGCCAGCGCTGTCTGCTTCTGCAGACGTTTCCATGGTCATGTGGCAGGCATGACTAGACACCAGAGCACACGGAACGCTGTTACCTTCCCACTAAAGTGGTCCCTATTTATCTACTTGCAATTTATTGCTTTCGAACTGCTAGGTTGGCAGGAGCTGGGATAGATGACGGGAGCTCATTCCGTCCTGCAATCCTCAGGAATCAAACTGCTGACCTTCCACCTCCCAGTCAGCGGCTTAGCCACTTGAGCCACATGTACCCCATAATCATCACATAATCTCATGTACGCTGTACGCCATGATCACCACAATTATAACGAATTAAGGCATGATGTCTCTTGCTTTGCATGTAGTGAGTCTAACTCATATATTTGTGTCACCTTTTAAGTGAAATGAATGGACATTTACACAATATTCTAATTTTTCCAAGTTCCACCTGTATTGCAGCTGTTTCTGACTTTTAAAATAAATAACAACCTGTTCTGAAATACACATTTCACTGTAAAGACTAACTGCTACATTTTATTTTATTTTTCTTAAAATATTTTTTATTAATTTTTATAAAATAACAAAAATGTAATAAACAATACAAAATAAAGAAGAAAGATACATAAACAAAAAAAAACCCAAATACATTGAATTACTTATACTCTATTATAATGGCATTGCGAACAATACCTGAGTCAGGTTCGCCTGATTGGGCGGCATAAATATTTGAATTATAAATAAATAAAATACCAATTCTTGAACCTCATTTATATCATACCTTCTTACAACATATACCCCACAACTTATATCTTTTCATGAATATCTATACTATGTATCACTTGTCAACAATTATCCTCTCCTTATTTCATTGTTTTTAATTATATATTTAACATTCCAAAAATTTATTAGATTCAATCTAATATCTTGCAAAATATATACAAGCCAAGAGGATCAGATTCCTAATTTAATCTTCCTAACTGCTCTATTTTAACTGCCAACCTAGCAGTTCGAAAGCAAGAAATTGCAAGGAGATAAATAGGGACCACTTTGGTGGGAAGGTAACAGCGTTCCGTGCGCTCCGGTGTCTAGTCATGCCTGCCACATGACCACGGAAACGTCTGCAGAAGCAGACAGCGCTGGCTCTTCGGCTTAGAAACAGAGAGGAGCACTGCACCCTAGAGTCGGATACGACTGGCTTTCGAGCAAGGGAAACCTTTACTTTTACTTTAACTGCTCTATTTTAAAACGTGAGCTTTCGTGGATCAAGTCAGTCCATACAACCTCAGAGTCTCTGGGGACAGAGCGGTTTTTTTTTTTTTTTTGGGGGGGGGGGTACACCAAGTCCCATCATCCGCCAGCCAGACTAGCGGCCACACTGGGTGTGGGTGGGTCCTTCCCCAAGAGTCTCCCTTCCCCCCCACTCCGCTACTCCGAAGTTCCGCCGCGGCCGCGGTTGCCACACGGACCTATTTCCCTGCCGGACCGGAAGTACATGTGTCCCGACCGGAAGCTTGTCCCCGAACCCGGAAATGCTGCTGCTCCGGCTACTAGCACCACTACGCAGCTCCGTTCGCGTCGGGAAGGGAAGGCGGGAGGGAGGGAGCGGCCATTTTGCCCGGCGACGGCGGCCATGGGTTCCTCCAAGCGGCACCGGGAGCGGAGCGAGGCCTCCGAGGAGGCTGCGGGGGCCCCTCCGGCCTCCTCCTCCTCCTCCGGGGCCGCCCCGTCCCGCCACCGGGAGCACAAGAAGCACAAGCACCGCAGCGGGGGCGGCGAGCGGCGGGGCAAGCGGAGCCGGAGCCGAGGCGAGCGGAGCAGCCGTAGGGGCGGCGAGGAGGCCGCCAGTGCCGCCGCCGCCGCCAATGCTCCCTCCTCCTCCCGGGGCAGCCGCGCCGCCCCCGGGAACCAGGAGCCCGAGGCCGGCCGGCGGGTCAAGCGGGAGAAGCGCGACGAAGGCTACGAGGCCGCCTCCCAGGGCTCAGGTGGAATTTTAATTAATAATTAATAATAATAATAATAATAATAATAATAATAATAATAATAATAATAATAATAATAATAATATCGTGTCAGAAATTGTTCCAGGTTGAAAGGATTTTTGCTGGAGGAACTCCACTCAGGGGATGATGCCCGAATGAGGCTCCTTTTCATACCCCTAAGATCTTTCCCTCACCAAAGTGGTCCCTATTTATCTACTTGCAATTTCTCGCTTTCGAACTGCTAGGTTGGCAGGAGCTGGGCCAGAGACAGGAGCTCAAACCGTCGTGCAGTAACCCGGGTCTCGAACTGCCGAGCCGACTTGCCAACCTTCCAACTTAACAAGGCGAGCTCCTTCACCTCCACAGCTCCTTCAGGCGGAGTAAGGAAGCGGGATGGCACAGCCACTGGGTTGATTTCCTCCCTTCAGGAAAAGGCTCACTCCTTCGGACTACAGCACCCAGAACCCCCCACTGGCCGCAAATGTAGTCTCATTCTGGGTACTGTACTCCAAAGAACTAATAGTCTCCCGAGCACTGAATGCCCCTCAGTTTACCCCACACACCCTTCTTTGAGCTAGGACTACAAATCCCATCCTCCATAACTAGCCTGTCCACTGCCGTTTGGGGGATCCTGGGTGCTGTAGTCTGAAGAAGGAGCTCTCTGGTGTGCTCCTTAGTTATCTCATTTGCTGCGTTTTGAAATGTGGATTCTGCGTAATTGTATTTTGTATATTATTGATTACTGTGTTGCTACTTTGTATTTGTGCATGTTTTATAGCTGTGATATTGTTGCTTTGCCATTTCGAGTTGCCATAGGGCTAAAGGAAGCGGGGTACAAATTAAACTTTATTATTATTGTTGTTGTTGTTATCTCCCTCCTGGAGGAGAGTGTTGAAATGGGGGGAAGCTCACCTAGTTGCAAACCTAGCCTTGTTCCAAAGCAGACTTCTGCTTCCCCCCATTTCAACACTCTCCTCCAGGAGGGAGATAACAACAACAACAACAACAACAATAATAAAGTTTAATTTGTACCCCGCTTCCTGGAGTGAGAGGCTGGGATCTGGTAGGAAAGATCACAGGATGCTTGTCCGCTCCAAACTTCCCTAATCTGTTTCATACAAAACAGCGCTCTGTTGTTTTTTAAAGGGGCACAACTGAGTTTGTGACTCTTTAGGCATAATTAATCCAAATCATCAGGTATATTTTTCGTACAATAACTTCCGCATCGTTTACGGCAAGCACTCGAGAGATCCTGGCTGGGATTGATGTCCAGTTCTCACCAGATACTGAACCATTCAAGAACACCTAGAACTGGGCTACGGATTATTTTTCTATTTATTTATGAATTTTTATCCCTAGTGGCTAAGACGCTGACTGGGAAGCGGAAGGTCAGCAGTTCTATTCCCGAGTACTGCAGGACGGAAATGAGCTCCCGTCTTCGTCCCAGCTCCTGCCAACCTAGCAGTTCGAAAAGCAAGAAATTGCAAGTAGATAAATAGGGGCCACTTCGGTGGGAAGGTAACAGTGTCTAGCCATGCCTGCCACATGACCACGGAGACGTCTGCAGAAGCAGACAGCGCTGGCTCTTCGGCTTAGAAACAGAGATGAGCACTGCACCCTAGAGTCGGATACGACTGGCTTTCGAGCAAGGGAAGCCTTTAAAAATCCCACCCTCCTGATGAAAAACATCACTCAGGGCGGCTAACAACATTGCGCTGACTCTTTGCACTGACTCTTGGTTTGGTAATCCTCTCCTGTTCTTTTCCCCCAAACAGCTGTCAGCTCAAAGTCCAGCTCTGGGGATGCTTCTCTCAGTATCGAGGAGACAAAGTGAGTAAAACCGAGACCTAGAAATGCAGGTCTTTCCAATATTTATGGCGGGGCTAAAAAGGCAGCTTGCAGATGGTGATTTGACGCATTAATGCATGCAGAATTAAATTGCTGAACTCCGTAAGGCTACAAGTGTCTATTTCTGGATGAAAACAGTTTGTCAAAATGGGGGAAGTGGATGTCTTTGGAAGAAGGCTAAGTTTGCAGTTAAGTGACGGGAGAGTAGTCGATTCCGGCAAAATTGTAAATGAAAAATATTTTCCTAACAAGGCAGGCCTTCTGCCAAACAGCCCCTTGACCTTTGATAAGCTCTGTTTTAGGCATGGAGTGATATGTGTTGGGAGGGACATGACCTTTAAAGCCCTACATGGTAGTGGACCATGTTACCCCAAGGATATCCACCCGTCCCACTAGAGCAGACCGGAGGGGCTTTCTCGTAGTTCCATCAGCTAGAGAGACTCGCCTCTCTAGCACGAGAAGTAGGGCCTTCTCTGTGTCTGCTCCGGCCCTGTGGAACCTCCTGCCAACCGAGCTCCGTGTTAAGGTAGAGCTCCTCCCCTTCAGAAAAACACTCAAAACCTGACTTGCACAACAGGTGTGGTGTACCACAATTGCGGAAAAATCCCCCCGATGGCTTATATAAGGGCTAGCCTGGGTTTTAGTGGTTGTAGAAGAGGGTGTGTTATGGGTTTTAATATTTGATAATTTTCTTGATTTTATTGTTATGGAATGTTTTTATATTTACATTTGTGAGCCGCCCGGAGTCGCCTTGGTGAGAGGGCGGCAATACAAATATGAACAAACAAATCTTAACCTATAAAACCAAGAGTTAACCGTTGGAACTTGCTATAGGTTCCTAAGCCTCACCCTAATGACCCGCACCCACCATTCGTGCACACGGCCGAACTGGGTCCACAAGTCAACGAAGGATTGAGAAAACCGGCAGTGGGGCAACAGCCCCACAAACGCGAAAAAAGGAAAACAACTTCATTTCCCAAAGTTCTTTGCGCCGCGCCACAGCCAATCAGGCTGAGAGGCGCGACCACAAAGAACATTGAGAAACGCGCCGCGGCCAATCAAAATCAAGCCGCAGGGAAAAAACGCACCACAACCACAAATCACAAACCCATAACTACAAGCCCCAGATTCCGGCGCGCCTGCGTCCGAAAAAATTAAAAAAAAAACTTACCACCTCGCAAACACCTCGCAAACACCAACCGCCCTTCTTTCCCTCACCAACGGAGCCTGAAGGTCCCGACTGGAGTTTCCCCTTTAATATCAGTAGGTGGGGGGTGGCCATCCCCCTCTCTGCTGGCTCACCTGGGGTTGGGAGGTTGGTGGGGACAAAAGGGGTATGTCCCCCCAACCCTTCTGGACCCAGGAGACCAGGGAGAGGGGTTCGATTACCACCCTCCTAAAAAAAACATCGTTATAAAGAGAAGAAACCAAGCGGTTTTTTCTCTTTAAAAACGGAGTTTTTTTAAGGGGGGGGGGGAATCGATCCACTCTCCCTGGTCTCCTGGGTCCAGAAGGGTTGGGGGGGGACATACCCCTTTTGTCCCCCCCAACCCTCACGGACCCACGGGACCCGAGAGAGGAGATCGATTCCAACCCAACCCCCTGATATTAAAAGGGAAAATCCGATTGGAGTTTCCCCTTTCATATCAGTAAGTGGGGGGTGGCCATCCCCCTCTCCGCTGGCTCCCCTGGGGTTGGGAGGTTTGAGGGGACAAAAGGGGTATGTCCCCCCAACCCTTCTGGACCCAGGAGCCCAGGGAGAGGGGATCGAATACACCCCCCCCCCCAAAAAAAAAAACCTTCCGTCTTTAAAGAGAAGAAACCAAGCGGTTTCTTCTCTTTAAAAACGGAGGTTTTTTTATTTGGAGGGGGGTGGAATCGATCCCCTCTCTCTGGTCTCCTGGGTTCAGAAGGGTTGGAAGGGACATACCCCTTTTGTCCCCCCAAAGCTCCCAACCCCAGGGGAGCCAGCGGAGAGGGGCGTCGCAACTCCCCACCCACTGATATTAAAGGGGAAACCCTGATCTACTTTCACGACTCCACACAATCAAAGCACCATAACACAATAAAGCCCCCTCCCCACCACCTAGCCCACCCTTCCTAACCCCCACCGACCACGCCCCCCTCCCCACCACCTAGCCCACCCTTCCTAACCCCCACTGACCACGCCCACCACCTAGCCCACCCTTCCTAACCCCTAACAACCACACCCCCCTCCACACCACCTAGCCCACCCTTCCTAACCCCCACCGACCATGCCCCCCTCCCCACCACCTAGCCCACCCTTCATAACCCCCACCGACCACGCCCACCACCTAGCCCACCCTTCCTAACCCCCACCGACCACACACCCCTCCCCACCACCTAGCCTACCCTTCCTAACCCCCAACGACCACGCCCCCCTCCCCACCACCTAGCCCACCCTTCCTAACCCCCAACGACCACGCCCCCTCCCCACCACCAAATAAATATATTTTTTATTAAAAATAGTCAAAAACATCCAAAAATACACAAAAACAAACAAAAACAACACCAAAAACAATACAAAGTAAACAAAACAATCAAAAACAAAACAAGCAGACAAAAAATACAAATTCCAAACCCCCCCACCCCCACACACACACACACAAAAGAAAAAAACAAGCAAACTTACCAAAAGATGTCCTACCTCCACGAGGACCGGAAAAGAAATGAATAAAGAAAGAGACTACTTACCAGAAGAAGCTCCACCCAGAGGCCAGGAGAGAAAAAACAGTCAAAATACAATAACCCCTACCAGCACCACCTGCTGGCCACAAGAGTAAAAACAAATCAAAAACATAACACAAATTCACAATTTTACACAAAAGGTCACACCAATAAAAACAAGTCAAAAAAATTACACTAAAACACACTTTAACACAAATCACAAACATATGTCAATAAAATACAATAGAAACTTTTAAAAATCCTGTGCTGAGTTTTAACTCAAATGAAAACCAAAAACATCTAAACACATTTTAAAAACATTGAATGTAAAAAACATTTACTTTTACATTATTAAAATTATTACCTACGGTACAACTAATTAAAAAAATTCAAAAAAACTAAAACATTATTCGCTTACATAAAACAATTTGAAAAAAATATATCATACTTTGCTCTTTTATTAATCCTCAAAAAAACTCAATAAAAGCAGATCACAGTTAATAACAGCCAAGCCAAATTTTTTTTTACATAAATAAACATTTTAAAAATTAAAATTACAGACTAAGCAATTTTTAAAAAACATTTACACAATTTAACCTTCCAACACAATTTAAAACAGTCCGGCAACGCTCTGCTAGTAAATAATAAATCTCTCCAGGAAATCAATCTTACTTTTTTGTCTTCTCACAGTAAGCTTCGAGCAAAACTTGGACTGAAGCCCCTGGAAATAAATTCCATCAAAAAGGGTAAGTCAGGCACCCATTTTCTTTACCTCTTGGCTTGATGGGATTCAGGGACTCCTCTGGTCAGGAAAGGTGCAGGTGTGGGGAGAGGTTATAAGGTGGGCCATCTGTTGTCTCAGCTGGTCCAAGGCCCAACAAGAAGGAACATGACCTGCTGTTGAAAGGGCAGCCTTGATCCAACCCAACTGAGTGTACCTGAGCTGTCCAGGCTTTTAGTTGTGGTACGAGATGTCTGTGTGAATACTGTATTTAAAGGTGGTCATAAGAACATAAGAAGAGCCTTGCTGGAAGAGGCCACAGGAGCCCATCCAGTCCAGCATTCTGTCTCACACAGTGGCTCACCATTTGCTTCAGGGTATTATTCCCAAGGAGATGCCTTCACCTGCTTAGGATTCCCTGGAAATGGCATGGAGAGATATCCTGCCTATCTCTCCAACCCGGAGGTTGTCCTTAGGTATCCATTATTATAGCCATGGATACCCTTGTTCTCCATGAACTTGTCTAATCCTTTCTTGAAGCTGTCAAGACTGACAGCTGTCACCACTTCTTCTGGCAGGGAGTTCCATAGACCAGTGATCCTCTGGGTGAAAAAAATACTTTCTCTTATTTGTTTGAGAACTAGTACCCAAAAGTTTCCTTTTGGGTACTAGTTCTCAAAAGGGAAGGTTTTCCTTCCCTTTTGCAAAACAAACTAGCAGAGACTATTCATCAAGGGATTGCTCCCACGGGGTATGGGAGGGCGGAGGGGTGTTCTTTGCCAACCTAGTTGTTCTCCAAACCCCCCCTAATTCTCTTCAGGGTGACCTCGGATCTTTACCACTTTGAACTGTGTGCATGACACATTGCTTCTTTAGAAACACTGTAGTGAAAGTCTACATATAGGGAAAGATAGGGTCTAAGGGAATTCTCCCACCAGCTTCTCCCTGAGATACCGTATATACTCGAGCATAAACCGACCCGAATATAAGCCGAGGTACCTAATTTTGACCTGAAAACCCAGGAAAATACATTGACCCGAGTATAATCCGAGGGTGGGAAATGCAGCAGCTGCTAGTGAGTTTTAATAATCAAAATACATAGGAATATGGTAAAATTAATTAAATTGTTGGCACATCTCAATCCGGCATGGTTCTGGGACCCTCGCGGTCACTGACCCGAGCATAAGTCGTGTCTCCTTTTTTGGGCTCTTTTTGGGGGCTAAAAAACTCGGCTTATACTCAGGTATATACGGTACTTGTTTTCCAAGTTATGAAGAGTCTTTGCGTTAAAGTTCTCATCTGAAGTAATACCATACAGAGGTGATGCTGCTATCTCATCCACCAGGGTCCAGTTCCCTATGTTTTTAATGTGGAGTGTCTGAGTATTTGGCCCGCTTCCAGCTTGTGGCTATAGCAGCCACCTCTCTTAAGAGCAGCTCACATCGAGTGGTCTTCTGTATGAGGACTCTCTGAACTTCTTCACGGAAGAAGCCACTTCTCTTTGATCAAGCTTGCGGGCGCGGCCTGCTCAGTCCCGGGTCCCTCTGACCCATCAAAAGCTTTCAGATAACTTTGGTTTTCTCGCCTTGCAGAAACGGGCAGCAAAGAAGACCCTCTCGCGGCCGAGGTCATCAACCCCCTTGTGCTGAAGCACCGGGAGGACATCCGGGAGAAACTAGCCGCGGCCAAAGAAAAGAGGCTCCTAAACCAGAAATTAGGGTATGGATTCTCACTAGGGATGAACTGGGACCCTCCAGAATCCCAACCTCTAGAGCCATGATGGCGAACCTTGGCACTCCAGGTGTTCTTGGACTTCAGTTCCCAGAAGCCTAAGTCTCTGTGGATCCACACGAATGGGTTTACTGCGTGTCCGCACAGTCAACCCATTCGTGTGGATTCACAGAGACTTGGGTTTCTGGGAATTGAAGTCCAAGAACAGCTGGAGTGCCAAGGTTCACTATCACGGACCTAGTCTTATCATTGGCTGAAGCAGCCCATCTTGCCTAGGTATGGTTAAAGCGCGCAGAGGACTTCTCCTCCACTGACGCAGCTGGTCTTCCACGCCCATGTGTTCATGCTTTACGTAAACCATTGAGCCCTCTTTTGGGAATGTTTTTGAGGTGGCCCCTTCTGCGCTGGACGAACTCCTTTGTCGGTCTCAGGGCGATGGGCGGCCTCCCTGCTCGGAAGCCAGGTTGTCCATAACTTCTTTCCGATCATCTGCTTTCAGGAAGATCAAGACTCTGGGCGAAGATGACCCCTGGCTGGACGACACGGCGGCCTGGATCGAGAAGAGCCGGAAGATACAGCAGGAGAAGGACATGGCGGAGAAAAGGGTCAGTATTGCTCTTGTGAGCCACGTTGACGACTCTCCACACAGACCGGGTTTAGTACCACGCATTGGCCTGTTCCTTTCGCTTCTCCTCCCAGCCCATATAGGAGGGTTCATTTTGCAAGCGTAGTTCAAAGTCAGTTTTCTCAACACTTACTAGTTGGAAATCTTGAAGCCGTTGCAAAGGTTGATTTGTTTTGGCTTAACCATAAGTTGAAGGAACAGGTTTTCCTCTGCCTTCTCGTTCTACCTAGGCCAGGGGTGGGGAAGCGTTTCCTTTTGGAAGCACTTCTACGCCGGTCCCATAGTGTACTCGCTGGACCATGGGTTCCCAGCGTAAGGACAACAGGCCGGATATGGCCCACAGTACCATTTCAAGTCACCCCACCCTTCCAAGGGCATCCGAAAAACAATATGGCTGCCCCTTTGAAGCTGTTGGGGCAAAATGGCCACCCCCCATCATGCAAAAAATAAAAAAGGGACTGCAGGGGCTCAAGTGGCTAAGAAGACGCTGACTGGGAGGCGGGAGGTCAGCCCTTCGATTCCCGAGTACTGCAGGACGGAATGAGCACCCGTCTTTGTCCCAGCTCCTGCCAACCTAGCAGTTCGAAAGCAAGAAATTGCAAGTAGATAAATAGGGACCACTTCGGTGGGAAAGGTAAACAGCGTTCCGTGCACTCCGGTGTCTAGCCATGCCTGCCACATGACCACGGAAATGTCTGTAGAAGCAGACAGCACTGGTTCTTCGGCTTTGAAACAGGGATGAGCACTGAACCCTAGAGTTGGATAGAACTGGCTTTCGAGCAAGGCAAACCTTTACCTTTACTATCGTGCAAAATGGCCACCCGGCCCTCGAAGCTGCCTGACAGAGAGTGTGACCCAATGGCCCCCGTCTTGAAAAGGTTGGGGGAGCCCCTGCTCTTGCTCTGAGTGGTTCACAACTTAATTAGCATTTTTGCTCCCAACATGCAGGGACTCATTTAATTATCTCGGAAGGATGGAAGGCTGAGCCAACCTTGAGCCGTGGCCAGGACTGAGCTCACAACCTTTTGGGTTGCAGGACAGCAGTTTTAACCCCTGCGCCACCAGGGCTATATAAGGACAGGTTGCTTACTTGTAACTGTTGACCTTCTTTGTGGTCCCCTATGCACAGTAAACCCATTCGTGTGGACTCACAGAGACCACGAAAAAGAAGACCTTGATAGCGCATAGCGGCAGAAATAGACATCGTAGATAGCCCATAATTTGAACATTGTTATATTCTTGGACCTGTGGCATTTAGTTGTTTTTCGTGAGGGGACTGTGGTGGCTTAGTGGTTGAGACATTGAGCTTGACGACTGGAAGGTCAGCAAGTCAACAGTTCAAGCCCCAAGTGCACCAGGACGGAGTGAGCCCCCGTCATCTGTTCCCGCTCCTGCCAACCTAGCCGTTAAAAAGCAAGACATTGCTTTGGCTGGAAAGCTAACAGCATTCCATGCGCTCCAACGTGTAGTCGTGCCTGCTACATGACTGGGGAAACATCTGCAGATGCAGAGAGCGCTGGCTCTTTGGCTGTAAGCAGGGATGAGCACCAAACTCTAGAATTGGATACGACTGGCTTTCGAGGAAGGGCGACTTTTCCCTGATTGTGTGTTTTATCCTCCCTCTTTATCAGGCCAAGCTCTTGGAAGAAATGGACCAGGAGTTTGGCATCAGCAGCCTCGTGGAAGAGGAATTTGGGCAAAAGAAAAAGGTGAGTCGTATTTGAAACTGGCAAAACTACGGCCCGTGGGCTGGATCTGGCCCACGACACCAATTCATCCGGCCTGCGCCACCCTCATTGCTCCCAGAAGTGGAAGTAAAACGCGCCCAGGCGCTTCCGGGAGCAACAAGGGTAGTGTGGGCCAGATGAATTGGTGTCGGGGCCGAAACCGGCCCATGGGCCGTAGTTTAGGTAGCCCTGGTTTAAGCAGAGGAATTGGTGCAAAACATATCTGTTACAAAAACAGATTGCAAGACACATTTTACTTCCGCTTCTGGTGGGAGGAACCACGTGGCTGGCCCGCTGAACCACATGACCGGCCCATGGCCCAAACCTGATCTATAGCTAAGTACAAATGCTGTGATGATTTGATAAAGGCCTCTTGGTTAAGGAAGTTTCCGGCCTCATGCTCCTGGCTGACCTTTCTTTCAAACCTCCCAAGGGTTTCTCTTCCTCCTCCTCGTGAGGAGGCCGGGGCTTTTGGGATATGAGCAGGGCAAAGCCTCCTTCTTCGCCTGTGCTGTCTTCATTGCCTGCTTTTTATCCACCCGACAGGAAAGTTACAGCGCCTGCGACCTGAAAGGCCTGACGGTGGAACACACGATCGATTCCTTCCAGGAAGGAGAAACTGTCGTCCTGACCCTCAAAGACAAAGGTGAGGACAGGATGGGTCTCGCCCGCTTTCTCCTCAGGCTGCTTTCGGAGCCGGATCGGGGCCTCCTTGAGCGGCCGGAACATTTTCTAAACCAGTGGGTTCCCAACCCTTTCAAGCCAAGGGGGCCATTGGGTCATACACTCTCAGTCAGCTTCGAGGGCTGGATGGCCATTTTGCCCCACCTGCGTGATGGGGGAGGCCATTTTGTCCCAACAGCTTCAAAAGAGGGTGTTTCTCAAATGCCCTTGGAGGGGTGGGGGGCACCTGAAATGGCACCACGGGCTGGATCTGGCCCACTGCCCTTAGGTTGGGAACCCTTGTTCTAAACCTGTGTAATGTTATTTTCCCAGTATTTTGCTGGCTTTCTTAATTACCGTCACTGAGAAATTTGAGCTGCAATATTCTGCTATCTTGGGCACAAATAACTTTTTGCCGTGCCCGTCCGGGGATCGTGGCTCCGTTACTCGCAATCAGCATGGGTGGGTGTCTGGTTTTGGGGTACGGGTTTCTCCCAGTCCCCCTGTCCCCAATTCCTAAAATGTCTTAGTGGATTTCTTTCTTTCATTTTTTTTATTTTTCAATAACATCTTAACCTATAAAATTGAGGATTAACCGTTGGAACTTTGCATAGGCTCCTTAGCCAGGCCCTACTAGCCCGCACTCACCATTCGTGCACATGCCCGAACTGGGTACGCAGGTAAACGCAAGATTGAGAAATGCGCCAGTGGGGCAACAGCCCCACAAACGTGAAAAAAGGGAAACAACTTCATTTCCCGTTCTTTGCGCTGCGCCGCGCCACAGCCAATCAGGTTGAGAGGCACGACCACAAGGAACATTGAGAAACGCGCCGCAGCCAATCAAAATCGAGCCGCAGAAAGAAAAACGCACCACAACCACAAATCACAAACCCATAACTACAAGCCCCAGAGTCCTGCGCGACATGAGCGCGCAGAACGCTGAGGAAGCCGGCGCCCAAATTTTTTTTTAAAAAAAAACTCACTGCCTCACAACCATGCAAACACCAACCGCCCTTCTTTCCCTCACCAGCGGCGCCTGAAGGTCCCGACTGGAGTTTCCCCTTTAATATCAGTAGGTGGGGGGTTGCGATCCCCCTCTCCGCTGGCCCCTAGGGTTGGGAGGTTTGTGGGGATAAAAGGGGTATGTCCCCCAACCCTTCTGGACCCAGGAAACCAGTGAAAGAGGTTCGATCCCCCCCCCCCAAAAAAAACACCCCTCTGTCTTTAAAGAGAAGAAACCAAGCAAGAAACCAAATTACATAAATAAACATTTAAAAAATTAAAATTACAGACTAAGCAATTTTTAAAAAACATTAACACAATTTAACCTTTCAACACAATTTAAAACAGCCCGGCAATGCCGGGCAACGTCTGCTAGTATAACATATAACCCTCCACCCACCAACACGCAACACTCAAAAATCTCATCTCCCCCCCCCCCCCCCCCCCTGGCCAGGCAAAATATTGCCTGGCCGCTCCCATTTAGGGAATGGGGGAGCAGGAGGAGGGAGAGCTTATCCCTTCTATTCTTAATTCCTCTTTTCACTATTCCCCATCTCCTTCTCTTATTTTTCCTCTATTTTAATTCTTTTGGTCCCTATACTATTTGTATTCATATTCCTAAATTGTTAACACTTTCTTGCCTGTGCCTATTTATATTTATATACTAGCAAGGGTTGCCCGGCGTTGCCGGGCTTTTCCCCCCGTGTTTTTTAATTTGAAATGAGCCAATTTTATTTTTGCAATAGTTTTACATTGTGTTGGAAGGTTAAATTGTGTTGTTGTTTTTTAAAATTGCTTAGTCTGTAATTTTAATTTTTTAAATGTTTATTTATGTTAAATTTGTTTGGCTTGGCTGTTATTAACTGTGATCTGCTTTTTTGGGTTTTTTTGAGGAATAATAAAAGAGGAAAGTATGATATAATAACTCAGCACAGGATTTTTTAAAGTTTCTATTGTATTTTATTGACATATATTTGTGATTTGTGTGAAAGTGTGTTTAGTGTAATTTTTTTTACTTGTTTTTGTTGGTGTGACCTTTTGTGTATAATTGTGAATTTGTGTTTTGTTTGGGGCTGTTGTGTGTTTTTGAATTGTTTGTACTATTGTGGCCAGCAGGTGGTGCTGGTAGGGGTTTTTGTATTTTGATTTTTGTTTCTCTCCTGGCCTCTGGGTGGAGCTTCTTCTTGTAAGTAGGGTCTTTCTGTATTCATTTCTTTTCCAGTCCTGGTGGAGGTAGCACCTGTTTTGGTACGTTTGCTTGTTTTCTTTCTTTTGTGTGTGTGTGTGGGCGGGGGGGGGGGAGTTGGAATTTGTATTTTTGTCTGTTTGTTTTGTTTTTGATTGTGTCTTTGTTTACTTCTTATTGTTTTTGGTGTTTTTGTTTTTGTGTATTTTTGGCTGTGTTTGAGTGTTTTTAGTAATTTTTAAAAAAGTATTTATTTGGTGGTGGGGAAGGTACGTGGTCATTGGGGGTTTGGATGGGTGGGCTAGGTGGTGGGGAGGGGGGCATGGTCGTTGGGGGTTAGAAAGGGTGGGTTAGGTGGTGGGGAGGGGGGCATGGTCGTTGGGGGTTAGGAAGGGTTGGCTAGGTGGTATGGAGGGGGGCTTTATTGTTTTATGGTGCTTTGTTTGTGTGGAGTTGTGAAAGTAGATCGGGGTTTCCCCTTTAATATCAGTGGGTGGGGCTTGCGACCCCCCTCTCCGCTGGCTTTTCTAGGGTTGGGAGGTTTGTGGGGAGAAAAGGGGAATGTTTCCCAAACCCTTCTGGACTCAGGACACCAGACACAGTGGATCGATTCCCTCCCCCCCTCCTTAAAACAACTCCGTTTTTAAAGAGTAGAAAAGATTGAGTTTTTTTAAGGAGGGGGGTGGGAATCGATCCCCTCTCCCTGGTTCCTGAGTCCAGAAGGGTTTGGGAAACATTCCCCTTTTCTCCCCACAAACCTCCCAACCCTAGAAAAGCCAGCGGAGAGGGGGGTCGCAGCCCCCACCCACTGATATTAAAGGGGAAACTCCAGGCGCCGTGGGTGAGGGAAAGAAAGCCGGCTGGTGTGTGTTTGGCTGTGACGCGGTGAGTTGTTTTTCTTTTCAATTTTTCGGGCGCCGTTTTCCGCAGCGTTCTGCGTGCTCATGGCGCGCAGGACGCTGGGGCTTGTAGTAATGGGTTGGTGCTTTCTGTTTGTGCTGCGTTTTTTTAAAATGGTTTTGTTTTGATTGGCTGCGGCGCGATTCCGAACGCTGCGCCGTGCGAGAGCCTCTCAGCCTGATTGGCTCTGGCGCGGCGTGGCGCAAGGAATGTTGGGAAGTGAAGTTCTTTCCCTTTCTTGCCGTTTGTGGGGCTGAGGCCCTCGTGCCGGATTTTTAAATCCTTCGTTGACCTGCGTAGGCAATTCGGCCGTGCGCACGAAGGGTGGGTGCGGGTCAGTAGGGCGACGCATAGCAACCTATAGCCAGTTCCAATGGTGAACACTTGGATTTATAGGTTAAGATTACTTTTACTTTTTGGCTTTTGTCTTTGCAACCTTTGTTTCTCCTTTGAATGGTCTCTCCCCTTTGCTTGATACTTCTCTTTCCCCTTTGATCCTTCTGAACCTTCTCCATAGAGATTTTTTCCTAGTTTTTCCCAGTTTGGGTCTCCCATCGCTATAATTTTAAGTAATTCAAGTTGCCTCATTGCTCCCTTTGGGTCCTCTGCTCTAACCACCTTCCCATCATGAAGTATCTTTAAGAAGATAGGGAAACCCCATTGATATCTTATATTACAATTAAACAAAATTTCAGTTATCGGCTTCATCTGTCTTCTCCGATGAATAGTCTCATTCCTTAAATCATGATATGCTTGTACTTTTACTTCTCCTGTCTTTAATGCAGAGTCACCATGCTTCCTTAAATAGTCAATTACTTGATCTTTTTTATAACCTGATACAAAAGTAATTATCATATCTCTGGGGCGTTCACCTCTCTTGAAACCGACCTTAAAAATTGCTTCAATCTCTTCTTCTTTAATTGGACCAGAGTCCAAAGCAAAGGTTTGTAACCATTTAACCACTTCAATTTTTAAATTGTCTTTATCCATGTCGGGGGGAAAACTTAATCCTGATGTTTTTCTTTTTCGATTGATCCTGTAGCTTCACCAGTTGCTTAAATCTTTTGTCCATAGTATTTTCATGCCTTACTGCAATCTCCACCAAGTCCTTAACCTCTGACTCCAAAGTATTGGTTCTCATGTTTAGTCCAGAAATAGATTTTCCCAGAGATTGCACTTCCTCTCTGACCACCTCTTTAACAAACTGTTTAATTTCCTTTTTATCTTCATTAGATTTTGTAGTTATAAAGTCTTTTAATTCCAACAGAGTCAGATCTCCACTCGGTTTTTCCTTAGAGGGTAGTCTTGCATCCATATTTTCAGATTCTTCTTTGTTTATTGGGCTGTCATCTGCACTGACAAGACGTCTATATGCTTTATCAGATACAGTCTCTTTTTTCCAGACTCTCCTCTTCATTTATTTTGATCCACCACTGTAGAGAAATTCTAGCCAGAGGGTGGCCACAGAAATGGAGATTAGGTCAGAGATTGACCAAGCACTTGTTGAGAATCCAGCTCAACAGCGTGTAAGCATAAAGTCAGAAGAAACTGAACTGCAGTCAGAGTTAATGGTGCACAAAAAGTCTCTGCCCCAGCACCGGGGAAGCAAGTTTTATTGAAGTTACAGGTTACACAGGATGTCTACGAAAGCATACACAGGATGTATACAAAAGCATAGGTGAGTGGTATTCAGCCAATAATATGACATTCTCTACAGCATAACCATATAGGGAGCATGACCTATATCTCTTACTAGTACATGCGCAGTAGCTTATATCCTGCCAGAATAGGCCCAAACCCTATTCTCTGTGGCGGTACCCTTGCAAAAGCTGTTACCTGTAATTATATAGCTTACTTTAGCAGTTTAAGGCTGATACCAAAAGCATATATTTGACGATTATATAAAGGCGCTTTTCTGCACCAAACCAGGAACTCAAGAAGCAATTGTTCTGCACAGATGCAGAGTCTCTGCACAGAGGCAGGAAGCAATTGTTAATTCAGGAAACTGTGGTTGAGCGCAAGAAGAGCTAACCACAATTGCTAACTAGATGCTATTTAGGCTAAAAGTTATAATGAACTCCCACACACCACCGCTGCAATAACTCTTGTAAGTCTCTTACTGTTGTCTCTCTTCCAGTACCTGATATTGTTTGCTCAGCAACTTGCAGCTATCAATAGTCCACAAATATTTTTCCCACCAGCTACTAAGAGACTGCAGTTTTATTTTAATTTACAACCACAAAGCTTTATCTTATCACAAAAAGCACTGGGCTTCCTCCGTCAGCTCAGCCCAATATGGCGGTTCCTCCTTCTGAAATTAGGACAAAAAGAAACAGCTGTAGTGGATAAACTGTAAATTTTTAGAAACCAATCTTGTATAAAGCCTTTTCTTCCAAAACTGTATCAGAGGCAAAGAGGTGAAAAAGAAAGTCCTCACAGCAACAAAAGGGAGATGGCAGGTCTATGGCTTTGCAGCCAAAGGCCTCCTCTGCTTCTTAGCACTTTTCTCGCCGGTATTTTTCAACCGAAGATTTATCAGCAAATAGTTTTCCAACAGGACCTTCAGCACCTCCCACGGTACCGTATCATCCAAAGGACTGCAGTAGCTATCTTTTGGCAAGTCCCATGGTACTTTTAACCCAAATAGGACCTTTTTCCTTTGTCTGGAGAAGGAAATCACTCCAACCAGCTACCTTACGCTCCTCCTGGGTGGATTTCTTAAGGTTCATAAAGTTCATGTCCTTAAGTGGAACAATAGAAATGACACTTATAGTCCACTCTATAGCGCTTAGTTCACTCTTTGGCTGGTTCAGCAGTTCTGCTGGGGACTTATTTGGCCGAGGCTGAGTCAACCTTGAGCCCCGTCACGATCAAACTCGCCACATTTTGGCAGCAGGACAACAGTTTTAACTACCAGGGCTCTGTAAGGATAGTTTCTCCTTCTTCGTGGTCTCCTGTGAATCCGCGCAAATATGTTTACTGCGTGTACATCCATTTACTACACGTACGTATGCACAGTAAACCCATTTATGTGGATTCACAGAGACCGTGAAGAGGAACTTGATAGAGCAAAGGGGCAGAAATAGACATTATAGATAGCCCATTATTAGAATGTTGTTGTATTTAACAAGGATTTTTCTATTTTAAAAATAGTTATACAGTGGAACCTCGCTTTGGTTAACGTAATTTTCGCTTTACAAATGAAAATCTATTGGAAATAATGACTCGCTTTATGGAAATTTTTTTCCAGAACAGATTAATTGATTTTCAGTGCATTCCTATGGGAAACCGCGTTTTGCTCTACAAATTTTGGTTTTCAGTGCATTCCTATGGGGGAAATTGCATTCAACCCATTCCTATGGGGAAATTTGCTTTACCAATTGTCCGTAATACGAAACGTCCCGGGGACCCCATTGACTTCATAAAGTGAGGTTCCACCGTGCTGTATTTAACAAGGGGGTGTAGCAATCATACTTACACACCAGAGCGCTTAGTGCCCTTTTGGGGGCGGTTCACAACTTAATTAGCATTTTTTGCCCCCATTAACATGCTGGGTCCTCATTTGACAGACCTTGGAGGGACAGAAGAGGCTGAGCCAACCTTGATCCCTGGTTAGGATTGAACCCACAACCTTTTGGCAGTTTAACCCCTGCATCACCAGGGTTCTTTTTACAGCACCCCCCTCCTCCCCAAACGACCTGTGAGTTGAAGGCTCACTCTCCCACTCCCACCCCAAACCCAGCCCAAGGCTTTCAGAGAGCTGGGCTTGTAACTCTGCCAGGCTGACCCTGCCCGTCTTGCCTCGCCCTCAGGTGTCTTGGAGGAGGAAGGAGGCGACGTCCTGGTGAACGTCAACATTCAAGACCAAGAGAAGGCCAAGAAGAACGTGGAGCTGCGGAAGAAGAAACCCGATTACAAGCCCTACGAGGAGGAGGAGACCGTGGACGACATGGTGGTGGTAAGAAGGGCCACGTCTCCTCCTCGCTTCGTAACCCAGGGCTAGAGGAGGGACAGAGAGGGCGATTTCTTAAGGTCATTAGAAGAAGCAGGTGTTGCCCAGGGAACTAGGGACATATGTCTTTACATCAGGGGTTCCCAGCCTATGGCTTGTGGGCCGGGCTCGGCCTACAGCACCATTTCATCCGGCCCTTTCGTAAAACGTGTCCGCATGTGCATAAATGCACCTGCGGCTGTCATAAACACGGAAGGGGTGCATTTATGACAGCCGTAAATGCACCTGCTTCCACTTCTGGGGTGTGCGGCTAGGGGACCTACGGCATAAAAAGGTTGGGAAACCCCTGCTTTATATGGATATAAAAGGGCTGCAGAGTGTCTCAGTACTTAAGATGCTGGACTTGATGACCCGAAGGCAGGTCAGCAGTTCGAGACCTGACAGAATGAGTTCCCAGCTCTGTCCCAGCTCCTGCCAACCTAACAGTTTGAAAGCAAGAAATTTGTGAGTAGATGAAGAGGTGCCACTTTGGCAAGGAAAGTATCAGCGTTCCATGCACTCTTGTGACTGGTCATGCCTGCCATGTGACCACGGAAGTGTCTGCAGATGTGGACAGCGCTGGCTCCTTGGCTATAAACGGAGATGAGCACTGAACCCTAGAGTCAGATACGACTGGCTTTCAAGCAAAGGTGACCTTGACCTATGTACCTATATACATATATGATTACATTTCACAACTAGACTAACTAGAGAGTCAAGTTCGCTCATCTTCTAGCTGCCCTGTGGAACACACCCCAGACCCCTCACAGCCCCCCCCCCAATGCTCAGCAGGCGTGATCCATGCACCTGCCCAAGGAGGGTCTCGGGGCTCTCTTGGCGGGCCCATGCGGGTCCCCAGTAAGGGACGGTGGACGGCGGTTGACCAAGACGCGGCACCAAACACCCACCCTGGCCCTGTTTTCCGTCCCCTCCCCCTGCGGGAAGGCAGCCCCCCCAATAATGGCAGGCCCACCTGGCTGGCCCATCGTCCAGCGGTGGCAACCGTGGCGGCGGCAGGGAGACTCCCAAGGAGGGCGGGGAAGCACCCATCGGGGCAAGGCGGCAGCCCACCCATTACGGACTGCAAGCCAGGAGGGGTGCGGGCAGGCAGATGTCGGGCAGACTGGCAAGGGTCCGGGGTAAGGGGGGCCCACCAAGCACACGTGGGCTGGCACCGAGCCCACACGACCCTTGCCAGTCGGCCCGGCATTCTCCCCCATACCCCTCCTGGCCCGACGCTCTCCACCCACCCGTGCTGGCTACTGTGCGCTCGGTGACCTCCCCACCCTTTCCCTGAATCCTTGCCAGTCGACCCGACGCTCCCCCCACCCCTCCTGTTTTGCACGCCCTCCACCGCTGCCCCATGGCAAAGGCCCCCAGACCCCTCAAACCCCCCACGCACAGCGGCCGTGCTTCGTGACCCCTGCCCAAGGAGGGGCTAGGGGCCCTCTTGGCAGCTTGCACACCAGGTTGGGTCCCACACCCGGGCAACGCTGGGTACCCCTGCTAGTCAGATGCTAAGAACAGGAGCAACTTTTCTATTGCCACCAAGCATTTCCACTCCACATCCACGGTTGAGTTTCGGGTGATTTTCCAGGCCCGCCGGCTCCAGTTTTCAAGCCTAATTCTTTACAACGGCATTTCCCAAACTTTGTTCTGCGGAACACTGGCGGGCTTCAATTCCCAGAAGCCTCAGTCAGTCCGTGGGCTGATCCGTGCTTTGGGAACTGACTGAGGCTTCTGGGAATTGAAGTCCCAAAGCCAAAGGTTAGGAGACCACTGTTTTACAAGCTCCCTTCTCCACTTGTCTGTAAGTCTTCTGTGCATTTCACATCCTCTGTTCTCCTTTCTTTGCACTAAGTCTCTTGTGAACCCCCCCCCCATCCTTCTCTCCCCACAACCCCCAGTTCAAGTCGAAGAATATCCTCTCCAAATACGACGAAGAGATCGAAGGGGAGAAGAAGAAATCCTTCAAGCTGGACTCGGTCGGGATGGCCGACGGCTCTTGGGAACGGGAGCTGCAGCAAATCCGGGAGAACCTGCAACATCAGGCCCAGACCTTGGATCTGCCCAAGTTGCAACTGGCCTCGGAGTATTTCACCCCAGAGGAGATGGTAAGGAATTGCCCAAATGAGAAGCCACTTTCTTGGCTTTGTCGTTGGCCAAACCTAAGTCCTCAATGGTGGACATCTCTGGCAGTCATCAACAGACCAGCAAGTGAGTCCATGGCTTCTGTCACTCTCTCCAAATTCACACAGTGTGTTGTTGTTGTCCACCAGCAGCCCCCACTTGAGCCTGTTTAGGCACTCCAACAATCAGCCTATTCGGGGTCCCCCAAGTGACGTAGAAGGGAGGTTGATTTCCTCATCCATTTCCTCCTTTTAATGTTGTTGCCAATTCCTATGGCCCATGCCAGTACGGGCACATTTTACACCCACTTCTGGGAGCGATGATGGCAGCGTGAGCCAGTTGAATTGGCATCGGGGGCTGGATCTGGCCTGTGGGCCGTAGTTTAGGCACCCCCTGGTTTAAGCAGAGAAAATGGCAACTGAAAATCTATCCCATCCTGTTGCAAAACATTGCAAGGCGCGTTTCACCTCCGCGTCCGGTGAGGCTGTAGTTTAGGCACCCTTGCTCTTGAGGGTTTGTTCTTGTCCTAAAGCCCTTCCTGGATCTGAGCCGGCAGACTTGAGGCTCATCATCATCATCTCCATTCAGAGGGTGCCGAGGGTCCGTCTCTTGCTTCGTTCTCACCTCCCAGTAGATGATAGGGAGTGGGATGCAAGATTTGTCTTGTAAGGCGGAGGCAACGGGTGATGGGTGTGAACAGGGAGGGAAGGGTGGATGGGTTGGCTGGTCTTGACTTTGGGCTTCCATGATGCCTTCCTTTCCCTCAGGACGTGACCTTCAAGAAGACCAAGCGGCGGGTGAAGAAGATCCGGAAGAAGGAGAAGCCAGTGAAGGCGGCCGATCTCCTGCCGCTGGTGGAACCGAGCAGCGAGACGGACTTTGGCTCCAGGTGGGGAAGGGCACCAGGGGGGTGGCTGGCAGTAGACAGGTGGATGGATGGAAACCAAGCAGGGGTTCCCAACCTAAGGCCAGTGGGATAGATCTGGCCCATGATGCCATTTCATGTGGGCCCGCCACCACCACTCCAAGGGCATTCGGGAAACAAAATGGCCACCCCCATCATGCAGGCAGGGCAAAATGGCCCTGACTTGAAATGGTTGGGATGGATGGAAATCAGTAGACCAATGGGTGGGTGGATAGAAGTTTGGATGGAAATTAGTAGAGTGATGGATGGATGGATGGATGGATAGGTAGACAATACCAGGCCAGCACCTGTTTAGCACAGAGGTTCCCAACCCTAGCCCATGGGCTGGCCCTGGCCCACAACACCATTCTATCTGGCCCGCTGCTGCCTCCGCCACACCCAGCAGTGGAAGCGAGTGTTTGTTTTCGTCAGCTGTAAAACGCACCCACGGCTGTTGTAAATGTGGAAGTGGGCACATTTATGACGGCCGTAAATGTGTCCGCTTCCGGGGCGTGTGGTCCAGCCCGTTCAGCTGTCCGGGTGCATAGTTAGGCCCACGGTGTAAAAAAAGTTGGGCACCCCTGGTTTAGCATCTACCTAGATCTCCTTTCTCAGCCCATTGAGACTCTGAGGACTACATTGTCCATCGTCAGTGGGACATAGTAGAGTCCACATGGGCCACGTGCAGCCTCTCTCAAGGGGAACGGCATGAAATCTGGAAAATCCCACATCAAAATGCATCTGAATATTCCCTTTGAAAGGAACTATTTTAAAAGTAAATAGGAACGAAATGTCTCTCGTGGTTGAAAAATTTCCTATGTGCTTAGTTATTTTTGGGAATGTACAGTACCTTCACCTTAAACCCCCCAAAAGTAACCAGTTACAGGTAACTAGATTGCTTGCAACTTGTTCCCAGCGTGGCCAGGATCCTCCCTGGGCTTGGTCTGATGTCACTTCTGTGTGGTTTTTCTCCAGGTCTCGCGGCCGGGGGAGGCGGAAGGTTGTGGTGGAGGAGGAGGAGGAGGAAAACGAAAACCGGGAGGACCAGCCGGCAGAGCCCAGTCGGAAGAGATCGGCCAGGCAGCAGCATCTGGCCCAGTCGGACGACCTCCGGGTGGAACGGATGGAGATCAGCAGCGATGACGGTGAGAACGGAGGGAATCGCGGGAAAGAAAGCGGAAGTGGGTGGGTGGGTCTCAGGATGGGATGGTTTGCGAGTGAGTGAGAGAGTGAGTGAGTGAGTGGTGGTCCCAGGCCAGCTGGGTGGAAGGAAGGCTGACCCAGGAGGTTGGGGGAGAAATCCAGGGAGGGAAGCAGGACGTCAATGACTCTGGCGGCCTTTCTTGCCTGCATTTCCAGAGAGTGGGCGCTTAGAAAGATGATGAGGAATAATCTCTTGTGCCCTCTGGAAGACGGAGAGTCAACTCAGCGCAGAGGACTAAAGCAGGGGTTCCCAACCTTTTCAAGCTGGGGGCTGGGTCACGCTCTCAGTCTGCTTTGAGGGCTGGACAGCCGTTTTGCCCTTCCTACACCATAGGAGTGGCCATTGTGTTTCTCAAATGCCCTTGGAGGGGTGGGTGCGGCCTCATGAAATGGCACCATGGGCCAGATCTGGCCCACGGGCCTTGGGTTGGGAGCCCCCTGGACTAACGTGATGAACTGTGATTTGGCGAAGACAAGGCAACTGAGTGGTTTGCTCGTAGCTTGGCATACAAGACCCCATGAGGTTAGGGTAAGAGTGAACCCCGCTGCCACGCCTTCTGGAACTCATCGGGGGTTGAGAAGGGTTTAGGAGTAACTAATAATTAAAGGACTGCAGTGACATTAATTAATTAATTAATCATTAAATAATTTAGTAATTAAAGGACTGCAGTGGCTCAAGTGGCTTAAACGCTAACTGGAAGTCAGCAGTTCAATTCCCAAGTACTGCAGGACGGAGTGAGCTCCCGTCTTTGTCCCAGCTCCTGCCAACCTAGCAGTTCAAAAGCAAGAAATTGCAAGTAGATAAATAGGGACCACTTCGGTGGGAAGGTAACAGCGCTCCGTGCGTGTCTAGTCATGCCTGCCACATGACCACAAAAATGTCTGCAGAAGCAGACAGCGACGGCTCTTCGGTTTTGAAACAGAGATGAGCACCGAACCCTAGAGTCGTACGACTGGCTTTCTCCTTTACTAAGAATTAAAAGGGGACTGTCGTGCCTGGTTGGTTAAGACATTGAACTTGACAACTGGATGGTCATCAGATCAGCAGTTCAAGACCCGAGTACTGCACTACAGAATGAGCTCCCGTCTCTGCCCCAGCTCCTGCCAACCTAGCAGTTCGAAAGTAAGAAATTGCAAGTAAATAAATAGGGACCACTTAGGTCGGAAAGGTAACAGCGTTTAATGCACTCCAACATCTAGTCATGCCTGCCACATGTCTGCCACAGAAGCAGACAGCGCTGGCTCTTTGGCTTTGAAACAGAGATGAGCACTGAACCCTAGAGTCGGATACGACTGGCTTTCATGCAAGGGAGACCCTTGACCTTTGCGAAATAAAAAGGCTGATGGACGAACGCTTGACTTAGCAAAGCAGGAGGAGAATTGGTTTGGGGGGGGGGGTTGCTGGGATCGAACCGCCGTTCAACCTGCGCTCTCTTTCTCCCTTTCCCTCCTCGGCGCCGTCGGCACAGAGGACGCCGTGCAGGGCCCCGATTCTCCCACCGCTTTGGAGGAGGACGAGGCAGAGCAGGAGCTGCAGAAACAGCTGGAAAAGGGGCGGAGACTGAAGCAAATCCAGCAGCTGAAGGACAGCGGAGAGAAGGTGAGAGGAGGCCACGAGGCAGGCAGGCCGTTTGGAAGGGGGGGGGGGGGCTTATGGTGACCAGGAGAGAGTTGAGATCAGTGGCGCAAAAGGCGACGTTTCTTTTGCCTGGCATGCTCATCCCATTTCTTTTTAAACATGTAGTCTTTCAAAAACAGTTGTACTAATTCACCACCTTTTAACCACAGTTTCCCATAAGTTTAGCCTTAAGCATTTGTTAACCATCGCACCACTGAGTTGGAAACGGGGCTTTTGAGGCCTTTGAGTCCAACCCATTCCTGCTCAAGGAAGGAATCCCAACCAAACAAGATCCGACCATGGGTTTGCTTTCTAATTCTCTCTCTCGAATGCTGCTGCCAGTGCTGGAGAGCTCACCGCCTTTCGGGGCCACAGTGGGTCCCACTGTCGTACTGCTCTAACAGTTAAGGAGTCCTTCCTAATATCCAGCCTATCTGTGGCTTAGTTTGAGCCCATTATTACGCATCCTGCACTCTGGGATGATGGAGAACAGACCCTTCGCCCTCTCCGTCTCCTTTTCACAAGGCTAAGCCTGCCCCGTTCCTTGAATCTTCCCTCCTAGGGCCGTGATGGCGAAACTTGGCACTCAAGCTGTTCTTGGACTTCCAATTCCCAGAACCCCAAGTCCCTATGAATCCACGCAGTCAACCCATTCATATGGATTCACAGGGACTTGTGCTTCTGGGAATTGGAAGTCCGGGAATACGCACAGTCAACCCATTTGTGTGGATTCACAGGAACTTGGGCTTCTGTGAATTGGAAGGCCAAGAACACGCACACAAAACCCATTCGTGTGGATTCACAGGGACTTGGGTTTCTGGGAATTGAAGTCCGGGAATATGCACAGTCAACCCATTCGTGTGGATTCACAGGGACTTGGGCTTCTGGGAATTGGAAGTCCGGGAACACCTGGAGTGCCATTGGTTCGCCATCCCTGTCCTGGGGCTTGGTTTCCAGTATCTTCTGATCATCCTTCTGGACCTGCTCTGGTTTATTTGCCTTATAGTCCAGGCCACTGAACATACTTTGAAATACATCCACCACAACTGGGATGCCATGAAGCCTGGCCACTTTCAGGTCTGCAGAACATCACGATCTGGGGCGGTTCCGGCCTGAGCATTGGTGGCATCGCCCTCTGCCTCCATGGGGCTTCAGAGAAGCTCCATTTGCCACCTTCCTGGGGGTGTCCGTGGGGGCTGAATCCCCCTCTGCTTCCCTTTCGCGTTCAGGTGATCGAAATCGTGAAGAAACTGGAGACCAGCCGGAGCCAAGAGGATGATGATGAACTGGAGAGGAAGGGTGCCATCGTCTTCAACGCCACCTCTGAGTTTTGCCGCACGCTGGGAGAGATCCCCACCTACGGGCTGGCCGGCAACCGGGAGGACCAGGAGGAACTCATGGTAAAAGTCTGGGCCAAAACTCATGGCCGGGGTTTAGAGAGGGGCAGAAAGAGACATCGTACATCGCCCGTCGTTAGGACATTGTGATGCTTAACAAGGATATAGCAATAGCAATCACACTTCTATATGGTACATAGTGCAGAGGTTCCCAACCTAAGGCCCGTAGGCTGAATCAGGTCTGTGATACCACTTCATGTGGGCCTTCCCACCCCTCCAAGGGCATCTGAGAAACAAAGTGACCACCCCCTTTGAAGCTGTTGGGACAACATGGCCACCCCTGTCGTGCAGGCACGGCCCTTGAAGCCGACAGAGAGAGTGTGACCCAATGGCCCCCCCTGGCTTGAAAAGGGTGGGAACCCCTGGCATAGTGCCTTTTCTGGGCACCCCCCCCCCCTCCATGCTGGGTCCTTCTTATACCAACCTTGGAAGGATGGAAGAGGCTTAGCCAACCTTGATTCCTATCAGGCTTGAACTCATGACGTTTTGGCTTCAGGACAGTAGTTTAACCCCAGCGCCACCAGGGCTCTTTAATGACAGGTTGCCTACCTGTAACTGTGGTTCTTCTTCGTGGTCCCCTGGGAATCCAGACGAATGGGTTTACTGTGCAGTAAAATACATTTGTGTGGCATTACAGAGACCACGAAGGAGAACTTGATATTATTGAGTCGGGCCAGAAATGGACATTGCAGATAGCCCAACTGTCAAGTCTCCTGTATTGGCCGGGAAATTCCCGTATTTTACCCTTTCCCCCGCCGTCATCCCTTATTAATTAGACTGCAATGCCCTATTGCCACCATTGGAGGGCAGCAAAGGATAAGCATAACTGTCAAGTATCCCTTATTGGCCAGGAAAACCCCTTATTTTACCCTCTTTCCTGCCATCATCCCTTATTAATTAGACTGCAATGCCCTATTGCACCATTGGAGGGCAGCAAAGGATAAGTATAGCTGTCAAGTATCCCTTATTGGCCAGGAATACCCCTTTTTTACCCTCTTCCCTGCCGTCATCCCTTATTAATTAGACTACAATGCCCTATTGCACCATTGGAGGGCACTACAGGATAAGCATAACTGTCAAGTATCCCTTATTGGCCAGGGAAACCCCTTATTTTACCCTCTTTCCTGCCATCATCCCGTATTAATTAGACTGCAATGCCCTATTGCCGCCATTGGAGGGCAGCACAGGATAAGCATAGCTGTCAAGTATCCCGTTTTGTCCGGGAAATTTCCCTTATTTCCAAATCCAAAACTTGACAGCTATGCATTGCTAGAACATGGGTATATTTAACAAGGATGTAGCCATAGCTACCACACTTCTATGCCATCCCATAGTCCTTAGTGCATTCTAGGAAATTGATTTGCCTTTGGATGGGGACCCAAAAGAATCCTCAACCTGACCCTCTTCTTCCCTTCCAGGACTTTGAGCGGAACGACGAGCGGTCAGCCAACGGGGGCTCTGACTCGGAGGGGGAGGAGAACATTGGCTGGAGCACCGTCAACCTGGACGAAGAGAAGCAGCAGCAGGACGTGAGTTGCGGGCGGCGGCGTGTGTGTGTGTGGTTGAGGCAGCCTTCAGGGTCTCACATAACCCTCTGGTATGCAAGCCATAGCTTCGCCACCACTGCCCTAGGCCATCGACCAAACGTCTGTCCCATCATGCGCCAGCAAGAGACGATGATGCATTACAGCCTGGCTATGTCTTGAAATTCCTTCCCCATTTCTCTCTTTTTCGGGGGTGGGGGGGGCGCAGTTCTCCACGTCGTCCACCACCATCTTGGATGAAGAGCCCATCGTCAACCGGGGTCTGGCGGCTGCCTTGATGTTGTGCCAGAACAAAGGTAAGGAGCGGGCAGAGTTCACCTGTCCATCTGGGAAAGGGGGCCGGTCACGTGGTTCAGTGGGCCGGTCACGTGGTTCAGTGGGCCGGTCACGTGGTTCAGTGGGCCGGTCACGTGGTTCCTCCCGCTGGAAGCGGAAGTAAAGCGTGCCTTGCAATCTGTTTTGCAACAGGGTGAGATAGATTTTGGGCTGCCATTTTCTCTGCTTAAACCCGGGGTGCCCAAAGTCCTGCCCATGGACCAAACTGGCGTGTTTTACTTCCGCTTCTGGGAGCGATGAGGGCGGCGGGGGCCAGATGAATTGGTGTTGGGGGCTGGATCTGGCCCTCTGGTCGTAGTTTGGACACCCCTGGTAGAAATAGGAAGGATAGGAAGAAATGGGGGCCAGTCTGTAGGGAGGGGCTGAGACTGTCTTGGGTGGCCAGAGCCCCACAGCGTATCTCTCTCCTTCCCTCCCTCCAGGCTTGCTGGAGACCACCGTGCAGAAGGTGGCCAGAGTCAAAGCCCCCAATAAGTCCCTGCCATCGGCCGTCTACTGCATTGAGGACAAGATGTAAGTGGCCCCGGGAGGAGACCCGGGGTGGGGGGTCTCTGGGGGTGGGGTGGGGGGTCCTCTGGGTGATATTCCTTTGCTCTGACCCACACACACACCCTGTTCGAGAGGAGGGGAAATCAGGATTCATGCTTTGAGACACGTTGGTAGTGGCCACTTTGTCCCAACAGCTTCAAAGGGGCAGCAATGTTGTTTCTCAAATGCCCTTGGAGGGGTGGGAAGTCTGTCTTAGTGTGGGCCGGATGAAAATGGCATCAGGGGGCGGATCCGACCCGTGGGCCGTAGTTTGGGCACCCCTGGTTTACCCAATGTTCTGACACACAAACAGGCTTCATACGTTACACACACCAACATACTGGAGACTCCAACCTTGAGCCCTGGTCAGCACTGAGCTCACAGCCTTTTGGCTGCAGTGCGGCAACTTAACCCCTGCACCACCAGGGCTCTGCGTTGATTTTGATTCCTGCCTTGAGCGTTGGGGATTTGACTGGACGGCTTTGTAGCGAGTTTGAGAAATCGGTGGCACTTAATGCTCAGAGCGCCGCAATGGGATCTCGGGGCCAGGACTCAAACCAAACCAATTTTTATGGGGCTGCCCGGGACTGACGGTCTCTCTTGTTCTCGCCCCCTCTCACCCCAACCAGGGCCATCGACGACAAATACAGCCGCCGGGAGGAGTACCGGGGCTTCACCCAGGACTTCAAAGAGAAGGAAAGCTACAAGCCAGACGTCAAGATCGAATACGTGGATGAGACGGGGCGCAAACTCACGCCCAAGGAGGTAGGTGACCGGTGGTTGTCTTCTTCTGCTTCTCCTTCTTTTTCATGGTCCCTGTGCTTAGACACTAATGGGTATTCACGTGCATGCACGGAACACCCATTAGTGTGCATGCCATACCTGTCAAGTTTTGGATTTGGAAATAATGGGTTTTCCCGGCAAATACGGGATACTTGACAGCTATGCTTATCCTATACTGCCCTCCAATGGTGGCAATGGGCATTGCAGTCTAATTAATATGGGATGACGGCGGGAAAGAGGGTAAAATAAGGGGTTTTCCTGTCTAATAAGGGATACTTGACAGCTATGCTTATCCTGTGCTGCCCTCCAATGGTGGCAATAGGGCATTGCAGTCTAATTAATAAGGGGTGACGGCGGGAAAGAGGGTAAAATAAGGGGTTTTCCTGTCTAATAAGGGATACTTGACAGCTATGCTTATCCTGTGCTGCCCTCCAATGGTGGCAATAGGGCATTGCAGTCTAATTAATACGGGATGACGGCGGGAAAGAGGGTAAAATAAGGGGTTTTCCCGGCCAATAAGAGATACTTGACAGTGATGCTTATCCTGCGCTGCCCTCCAATGGTGGCAATAGGGCATTGCAGTCTAATTAATAAGGGATGACGGCGGGAAAGAGGGTAAAATAAGGGGTTTTCCTGTCTAATAAGGGATACTTGACAGCTATGCTTATCCTGTGCTGCCCTCCAATGGTGGCAATAGGGCATTGCAGTCTAATTAATAAGGGATGACGGCGGGAAAGAGGGTAAAATAAGGGGTTTTCCCGGCCAATAAGAGATACTTGACAGTGATGCTTATCCTGCGCTGCCCTCCAATGGTGGCAATAGGGCATTGCAGTCTAATTAATAAGGGATGACGGCGGGAAAGAGGGTAAAATAAGGGGTTTTCCTGTCTAATAAGGGATACTTGACAGCTATGCTTATCCTGTGCTGCCCTCCAATGGTGGCAATAGGGCATTGCAGTCTAATTAATAAGGGGTGACGGCGGGAAAGAGGGTAAAATAAGGGGTTTTCCTGTCTAATAAGGGATACTTGACAGCTATGCTTATCCTGTGCTGCCCTCCAATGGTGGCAATAGGGCATTGCAGTCTAATTAATACGGGATGACGGCGGGAAAGAGGGTAAAATAAGGGGTTTTCCCGGCCAATAAGAGATACTTGACAGCTATGCTTATCCTGCGCTGCCCTCCAATGGTGGCAATAGGGCATTGCAGTCTAATTAATAAGGGATGACGGCGGGAAAGAGGGTAAAATAAGGGGTTTTCCTGTCTAATAAGGGATACTTGACAGCTATGCTTATCCTTTGCTGCCCTCCAATGGTGGCAATAGGGCATTGCAGTCTAATTAATAAGGGGTGACGGCGGGAAAGAGGGTAAAATAAGGGGTTTTCCTGGCTAATAAGGGATACTTGACAGCTATGCACAGGCGACCACTCGAATAACTGCAATTACAGTGGACTCTCGCCAAACGAATGGCTTGCTTGACACAAAAGGAAAAATCCATAGAAAACAGTGGCTTGGTTAACAATTCCCCCCTCCTGGAATGGATTAATTGGTTTTCGAGGCATTCCTATGGGAAACCGTGTTTCGGTTAACAAATGTTGGTTTTTCAATGCATTCCTACGGGAAATTGCGTTCAATGCATTCCTATGGGAAATTCACTTAGTCCAAAAGGTCCAGGAGAACGCATTGCATTTGTTAAGTGAGGTTGCACAGTGCAGGTAAGTAACCTGTCCTTTTTCTTCCTTCCCCACCTCTTCTTTCTCTACCCTTTTCTTGTGGGGCGTGGGGGGCCCTCTGTCTCCCCCTGTCCCCCGGGGCCACTTACCTGCCTTCCTGACTCTTCCGCAGGCCTTCCGCCAACTCTCCCACCGCTTCCACGGCAAGGGCTCCGGGAAGATGAAGACGGAGCGCCGCATGAAGAAACTGGACGAAGAAGCGGTGAGTGAGGCGAGACAGGAATGAGGGGTCCAGGCCACCTCCGGAAGCCCCTCTTTCCCTCCCAGGCTGTGGCCCCCGCGCTCCGTCTCGGGCAGCGTTTCCCAACCTTTGGTTTTGGGAATCGAAGCCTCCCCCTGGTGGGGCCTGGGCCTCATTTGGGGTCCCACTGGGCTATAGGGTCAAGGGGTGTGAACCTGCCGACTCCAGACCCCACTGGTCCTTTTTCTCCTACCAGCCAGTTAAGCGGTGCTTCAACCTGCCATCCCGTGGTGGGCCAATCCTGGCCTCTGGGCCGGTGCCAGCAAAAGCGGCTTGGCCATCATCCTCTGCTTCTCTGCAGAGCTAAGCCACGCGGCACCCAAGCCTTGACAAGCTTGGCCCACTTTGCCGTTTGCCACGTGGATGAAGTCGCTTCCGGGGTTTAAGCCAGGGCAGAATGGATGCCTCCGGATCCCTGGGGCTCTGCACCTCCTGCAGTGGTCATGTGGCAGGTGTGACTAGACCCGCGATGGCCAACCTTGGCACTCCAGATGTTCTTGGACTTCAATTCCCAGAAGCCCAAGCCCCCTGTGAATCCACACGAATGGGTTTACTGCGATTCTTCCGGCCCGTGCTGCCCTCGTCACTCCCGGAAGAGGAAGTAAAACGTGCCCGTACAGAGGGAGGGTTAACCTGGAAGAGCCTTAACTGTCCAGGCGCATTTCCCCCCCCCCCTCAAATGGGCAGGGGCCAAGGATTCTGGGACAGGTAGTCCAAACTCCGTGGAGGGTCACCCCCCTTCTCCCTTTCCTCTCCCGCAGCTCTTGAAGAAGATGAGTTCGAGCGACACCCCGTTGGGCACGGTGGCTCTCTTGCAGGAGAAGCAGAAGGCCCAGAAGACACCCTACATCGTCCTGAGCGGCAGCGGGAAGAGCATGAACGCGTAAGTGGGGGCCGGGGTAGGCGGGGGTGGGCATGGGTTGGGGCCACCCTCAACTTGTAAGTGGATTGGAGCCACCCTCGGCTCCTACTCACAGGCATCCCTGTTTGGAAGAAGCTGAGTCAACCTGGAGCCCCTGTCCAGATTGAACTCACAGTGTTCAGGCTGCAGGATAGCAGTTTTAACCACCCGTGCCCCCCCCAGGGCTCTATAATTGACTTTTTGTACCTGCAAACTCCTTCTTTGTGGTCCCCTGTGAATCCACATAAATGGGTTTACTTCTGTATCTACGCAGTAAACCCATTCGTGTGGATTCACAGAGATAGTGAAGAAGAACTTGATAGAACATATAGGGGCGGAAATTGGCGTCGTAGGGAGCCTGTAATTAGAGTGTTGCTCTAGTGGTTAAGACCCTGAACTTGGCGACTGGAAGGTCGGCGGGTCAGCAGTTTGAGACCCGAGTGCCGCATGACGGAGTGAGCGCCCGTCCTCTGTCCCAGCGCCTGCCAACCTAGCAGTTTGAAAGCAAGACATTGTAAGTAAATAAATAGGTACCACTTTGGTGGGAAGGGAAACAGCGTCCCACGTGACATCTAGTCATGCCTGCTACATGCCCATGGAAACGTCTGCAGACGCAGACAACACTGGCTCGCCTTCCGCTCCTCACAAACATTTTTCTCTTTTTCCCCAGAAACACCATCACCAAGTAGAGCAGCCGCTTCTTCTTGACCCCAGAGGGGAAGACACGGGGCTCCAGGTGGCTGTTTTGTGGGAAGACACACATGCGCACACATGTGCCCGTGGGCAACCTCCGTTTGTCCTTCCCTGCTTGGGAAGACACGACTGCCGGCCCGCCTGTCTCGGTTTCCTCTTGGCAGGGAGCGGCGCACCCTTTTGTGTACATAGTTGTAAACCTTGTATGCTCTCTCGTTTTGTTTTCAATCTATGTGAGACCAAATTGCTAATTGCTAATTAAACAGAGCGACTTCCGCGCCCGCTGTCGAACCTCCTCCTTTCTGCTAACGGAGCATGGACGAGATTCCGTAAATGCTGTTTTCTGAGCTAAGAAGGTGTTGGTGGACGGGCGGAAGTGAGTCTTTAAGGTGGCACGATGTGTTATTTTAATGCTGTGTTAGAACACACTCTCAGCAAGTTTTAAAAACCTAGGACTTTAAATATGAATTTTATTGATCTGGCCAGGACAATTTGTTTGGACCTTGAATCTGGGACTGCAGTGGCTCAAGTGGCTAAGACGCTGACAACCAGGGCGCTGCCTGCGGTGTGCAACAGCTTGCCTTCTAACTGGATCAAAAGGTCCCACTTGGATCCCTCTGGATGGAGGGCAGCAGCATCATCCATCCTGGCCTGGGGATGATGATGAGGAGGAGGAGGAGGACTTTGTGTGCCAAAGGGGCTCAGCATCAGAAAGTGACTCGTGGAACTGGATCTGTGGTACTATGGGGGTCCCACTGCGATGTGGAAGGTAGATGAAAGGCCACAGCATTATAGGGTTCCCAGGACAATCTTCATGGCTGATTGCCACGAGGAACACCAATATTTGGTCACATGGTTCAGGGAGCTGGTCACTATGGCCTGGGGGCCGGATCAGGCCCGCGAAGCCCTCGTCGCTCCTGGAAGCGGAAGTAAAACGCGCCTGTGCAGGCGCGTTTTACTTCCACTTTCAGGAGCGACAAGGGCTTCGTGGGCCGGATGAATTGGCTTCTGGAGCCTGATCCGGCCCTCAGGCCGTAGTTTGAGTACCCTTGACATACAGTGATTGGATAAGAATGCCACCACTGTGTGTTGAAATGGGGTTAATTTTATGTGCATATCTCACATCCGGGTACAGAACATGTGGAGGTGCAGGGGGTTAAACTGCTGTCCTGCAACCAAAAGGCTGTGAGTTCGATCCTGACCAAGGGATCGAGGTCGACTCAGCCCCTTCCATCCTTCGAAGGTTGGCAAAATGAGGACCCAAGCATGTTGTTGGGGGGCAAAATGCTAATGAACTTGAGAGCGATTTGCTTGGCTTTACCTAGAAGACCCGAGAGTCACAGGCGGAGAAAATGACAAGGGAACCCCAGAAGGTCATCTAGTCCAGTCCTCTGGCCAGTGTAAGACAGAGAGACAGATACATAGACCAGGAGTGCTCAAACTACAGCCTGTGGGCCAGATCTGGCCCGTACCGCCTTCGCCACTCCCAGAAGTTAAACGCACCCACACATGCTACTGTAAAGCACCTGCGGCTGTCACAAACGGGTGGGTTCTAGAGATGCCAAACTGACACCCCCACCCCACCCCTGGTGCCCAGCCAAGCCTCTGACCCCCTCGTGCTTGGACAAGTGCACCCAAAAGAGATCCAATTCAGTGAAGGGGGATAAATACAGTTTAATGGTCTTCAGAAAACATGTGCATGTACAGATAGATAGGTAAATTCTAACAGAACACTGACAAGCATTTTACAGAGGTTGGGAGAAGGGAAGGGAAGTCAAAGCAGAAGCTGATGCTCAAAATCAAGACTGGTCTGGAGAGGGGAAAATATGAGAATTATGAGTGGATGACGATTCATTTCTGACCCTCCTTTTGTGCCGTCTGGGTTTCCATGCTCAGTAGAACCGGATGGGCCCGTAGAACCGCCGGTACGCTGCCTTGAAGCCGATCTGGTCGGCCAGTTCGTCGCAGGCAAGGTTGGTTTCGCAGACCTCTCGGTAGGGCTCCAGCGGGGAACGGGTCAGGGCCGGGGCCGGGGCCGCGACGATGTTGTAGAGCCTGTGTAAGGGGGAGGCAAAATGCGCGGCTGCATTGACACACCAACGAACAACTGCAGGCGAAAGGGAACTCTCCATTGCTTTCCTTCCCTCTAGGCATGCAATTCCTTCCAAGGGCAATCGGACTTGCAAATGAAGCCTGTGTTGACTTCCCAGTGGCCAATCAGGAAACAGAGAGAAGTTAAATGGCCCAATGGGGAACAAGGATGGGCAACGGGGGGGGGGGGGGGCTCTTCCCTTCCTTCGGGTCGGGGTTATTATGGTCAAGGCTTCTCTTAATTAATTTAATTAAGGCCAGGGATGGCCAACCTTTGGCGCTCCAGCTGTTCTTGGACTTCAATTCCCAGAAGCCCCAGCCAGCACTCCTGCTGATCAGGACTTCTGGGGATTTAAGTTCAAGAACACCTGGAGAGCCAAGGTTCGCCATCACTGCTCATCTCTGTTTCAAAGCCTAAGAGCCAGCGCAGTCTGCATCTCCAGACGTTTCCGTGGTCATGCGGCAGGCATGACTATACACGGGAGTGCACAGAACGCTGTTTACCTTCCCAACGAAGTGGCCCCTGTTTATCTACTTGCAATGCTAGGTTGGCAGGAGCTTGGCCAAAGACAGGACCTCACTCTGTCACGCAGCACTCAGCTCTCGAACCGCTGACCCGCCCACCGTCCAGTGGCCGGCTTCAGCGTCTTAACCGCTTGAGCCACTGCCGTCCTCGGCCTCTCATGCTGTGATCGCCCGTCATTCTGAGCCCACAGGACCACTGCCTCTTGTAAGGCTAGATTCCCACACGGAGGGTTCGAGTCTTGGGGGGCCCTTGAGACCTCCGTCCCCTGCGAGGCCCCGGTCTAGGTTGTAACTTTCTGTAGGTTTTGCCGTTACCTGCCATAGTTTTTCTTCTGGTGCCTCACAACCTCGGCGCTTTCACGACGGGAGAGAAAAGCTGGAGGGGAAAACGGAGCTGGTTTAAGGTCTGGCCCACGCCGGATCCGCAGCCACTTCCTGGGAAATCTCTCCCCAAAGTAGCGCACGTCATAAGCAACGCTAACAAGACTCTCTCCCCACATCAGTGGCTTATTCTATGGCAGCAAAGGCAGAGATGGGGGAAAGAGCTCCAAGCCTTTGGGAATCCAGACGACACAATTCCCCCCTTTTATTGCCCAAAGGGGGAAAGCATGGCTCTAGTCCTCAGCATTTCACCCTAAGGAGGACAGGCATGTCTCCTGGCCCACTGGCCCTTTACTCCAGGGGTGCCCAAACCTTTTGGGCTGTGGGCTGCTCAACCTTCTGCTGACAAGGGCAGCATGGGCCGGATGGATTGGTGTCGGGGGCCTGGATCCGGCCCACAGGCCATAGTTTGGGTGCCCCTGCTCTTCTCTCTGTCTCTCCATTTCCCTTCCATAGGTAAAGGTAAAGGTTTCCCTTGCTTGAAAGCCAGTCGTATCCGACTCTAGGGTGCAGTGCTCCAAGCCGAAGAGCCAGCGCTGTCTGCTTCTGCAGACGTTCCCGTGGCCATGTGGCAAGCATGACTAGACACTGGAGCGCACGGAAGGCTGTTACCTTCCCACCGAAGTGGTCCCTGTTTATCTACTTGCAATTTCTTGCTTTCGAACAGCTAAGTTGGCAGGAGCTGGGACAAAGACGGGCGCTCATGCCGTCCTGCAGTATTCAGGAATCAAACTGCTGACCTTCCGCTTCCCAGTCAGCATCTTAGCCACTTGAGCCACTGCAGTCCCATAGGCTACTCAATATTTGCCATGTCTTTACCAAACCCTTCCCATAGATTAAGCCAAAAGGGATTTTCTGTAAAAAGCTTTCCAAGAAAGGGTGGGAATAATAAACGTCTCACCTTTAGACCTCCTGAAGTCGCCTTGATCTGTGCCGGAGTCGTCCGAGTCGTCTGGAAACAAGGGCGAAAAGAACATGAGCAAAACCGCCCTCCGTCCCCTCCTTTGGGGTTGCCTGAGCCGAGGCCTAAGCAGTGGCTTGAGGGGTTAAAACACTGACTGGGAGGCGGCAGGTCAGCAGTTTGTGACCTGAGTGCTGCATCATGGAGTGAGCTCCTGCCTTTGCCCCTGCTCCTGCCAACCTTTTTAAAAAAAGGGGTAGGGGGAGAGATGCTCACCTTTAGACCTCCGGGCGGCCCTTCCCCTGTCAGAGTCATCTGGAAAGAAGATGGGTGGAAAGGAAATGAGCCGAGCATCTCTCTCCCGTCTTTTGGGGCTACCCAAGCCAAGGCCGCCTCGACCGCACTGCCCCACAAGGGCTGCGCACACCGGGTGCTCCAGCTGTGGGGTTTCTGGCGTCGGCAGGGCTAGATGACAGCGGGTTTCCCTGCGCACTGGGCAATGTTGGCCTTTGACACGGCCAGGGTCTTGTCTGGAATAAGCCAAGTTGCCCAGCCAAGAGGCAGAAGAATAAAGGTTGTCAGTCGTATCTGACTCTAGGGTTCAGTGCTCATCTCTGTTTACAGCCAAAGAGCCAGTGCTGCCTGCATCTCCAGACATTTCATGGACATGTGGCAGGCATGACTAGACATGGAATGCTGTTTATCTTCCCACCCAAGCGGTGCCTATTGGCAATTTCTTGCTTCCGAAGTGCCAGGAGCCGGGCCAGCGATGGGTGCTCACTCCGTCGTGCAGCTCTCGGGTCTCAAACTGCCGACCTTCCAGCTGTCAAGGCCTGCATCCCTTTTGACTGGGACGGGACGGCTTATCCTCCCTCCTGCCCCAGAGCATCCTCAGCCTAGGAGGCCCCAGAGGTGAAAGGGCCCCAGGTGGCACACACAGACTCCTTCGCCCGCCGCACTGCTTGCCACCACCCGAGCCGGCCGCTTATTCCGCCCCCAAAGGGTCTCCCCATCCCAGAACTCTCACCTGCGTTGCTGAAGCAGAGGAGGAGAGCCAAGGCCACCACGCAGCGCATCAGAATCGCCCTCTTCATGTTCCGGCTGTCTCTGCTCTTGGATCTTCTTCTGCTGTGGGTCAGCGTTGACTATGCCGATGATCCTTCGATTCCTCCTCCTGGCCCCCCATTTATAGGGCTCTGGAAAGGGCCTGGCATGGATACAAGAACCTCCCCCCCCCCCCCCCACACACACACACCCTCCGTATGGGGCAGAGCCCCAAGTGCGATTAAACCCGCTCTATTTTTGCGCCCATGCGTCGCCAAGGAAGGATGCCCAACGTCTGCAGAGATCGTGGTTTGGCCACATGAGCTGGACAGATGCCCAGGCGCCTGGACGGACTCCCACCCACCCACCCCTAAAAAAAGGGGGGGCAGAGCCTGTTGTACAAACTCGGGGCTTCTTTCTGCGTCTCCTGGAAAAGGCCCACTGCTTTTGGGGTGGGTGGGTGGGTGGATGGGGGGCTTCTGGACTCATGGTTGAAAGTAAGGGGTTCTCAACTCTTTCCAGCCGAGGGCCACAGATAGCTTCGGGGGCCGGAAGACCCTTTCAGCCTGCCTGCCACACACGAAACTTCTGGGCGTGGTGGTGGGCCACATGAAAGGGTGTCGTGGGCCACATCTGGCCCCCGGGCCATAGGCTGAGAACCCCTGGTTTAGGGGGGTTAGGAGGGAAATGGCAATAGCATTGACACATAGAGTGCCCCCATATAAGCGTTTAGTGCCCACTCTAAATCAGCATTTTGCCTCTGGGGACTCATTCAACTGACTTCGGGAAGGGAGAGGTTGAGTCAACCTTGACTCCTGTAAAGACCGAACTCACAACCTTCTGGCTGCAATTTAACCCCTGCGCTCCCAGGGCTCTTGGAAATAATGATTAGTTTTGCCTAGGGGAAAATCCTTTGGAAGTAGTACGGACTGGAAACCAGAAGGCCAAATTATAGCCTCAGATGTGTCGCGCAAGGGCGGAGAGCCTTCGGCCCACCAGATGTTCTGGACTGCAAGTCCCAGAATCCCCAGTTTATATTGGCAGTGACAAAGGAACATGGGATTCGCCAGCCCTGGCCTGAAACCTAGAGAAGAGGAATCCATCGGGTATTTATTTTGTTGCTTACTGTATTGTGTTTTTGGTGCTTAATTGTTCGTACGCCGCCCAGAGTGGGAAATATCGCAGATGGGTGGTGTAAAAATGTAATAAATAAAATAAACTCGTTATTATCTCCTTCACAGTCGGCAGCTGGGCGAGGGATGCCTGTTAGCACCTTAAACAAACATGGACACTTACAATAAAGCATGGGGGGAAACGGAAACGAGAGGTCTGAGGAAGCCTGCTGGGGTGGACTGGAAGGGATGAAATCAGGAATGAGGTTACAAGGGAAAGAAATGGAATAAAAACTATTTTACGCTATATTAAAAAAGTAAAAGAATAAATAAACCCACCTCCTTCACGGTCACCAGCCGGGCGAGAGATGCCTATTAGTGTCTTAATAAACGGTTTACAAATCCAGAAAAACCCTATTTTGAATCTAGGGAGACTCCAGGGCTGCTCTTGGTAACCCAGGGAATAGCCTGTGCATATTGTAGCTTGAGTTTCATGTGCAAGGGAGCAACATGGGCGAACATAAGGCTGCCAGAATCTCATTGGGAGCGGCCTGCAAAAGGAAGGAGGCCTGGATGGGGGCCCGAGAGAGCCCTTGGCAGCCGAGACGAGAAGGAGCTCGATAGATGGATGGAGACACTCGGCGCATAATTGCCAGTTAGCTATGAGCCGCCACAGCCAAACCATCTTCCTCTTGCGACAGAGATTTCCGCTCTTGGGCCGTTCTTCCTGCTGTGATGCTGGGCCGGGGCAGGCCACATGGGAGCTTTCCAAAGCCTCCAGGCTCCGGGGAGAGGGAAGAGGTTGGAATGGACACCCTGCCCTCAATGCACTCAAACCTAAATCGCTTGCAGACGTGCCAAAGCAATGTGACAATATGCCATGCCTGCTGGGCAGACAATAGCAACTCCACTTCTGTACAATGATGCCTCGTGGCACATAGGGCACTCTCTGTGCATCTCAGCCCCATCCTTGGAAGGATGGAAGAGCCTGAGTCAACCTTGAGGTCGAACTCACAACCTTTTGGCTGCAGGACAGCCGCTGAACCTCTGCACCACCAGGGCTCTGTAATGACAGGTCACGGTGGCTTACCTGTATGTTCTTCTTCGTGATCGCCTGTGAATCCAGTGTGCACACCAAGAAACCCATCCGTGTGGATTTACAGAGACCATGAAGAAGAACTTGATAGAGCAGGAGTTCTCAACCTTTGGCCATTTTGCCCTTCCTGGTGTGGTGGAGGCAAGGGGGGGGGCATGAAATAGTGTCATGTGCTGCATCCTGACCACATGACGCAGCTTGAGAGCATAGGGGCAGGAATAAACACTGTAGATAGCGCATAATTAAAACACTGTTATGTTTAACAAGGCTATAGAAATCATCGCACTTCTATACTGCCGCACAGGGCTTCGTGTCACTCTCTGGTTGGTTCACGTGAGTTGATGCAGCCCCTGACGCCAATTCATCCGGCCTGCGAAGCCCTCGTCGCTCCCGGAAGCGGAAGTAAAACGCGCCCATACGGGCGCGTTTTACTTCCGCTTCCGGGAGCGACGAGGGCTTCACAGGCCGGATGAATTGGCGTCAGGGGCTGAATCCATAGTTTGAGCATTTCTGCTTTAACCCACCATCTTCTAAGACACTGGGTTCATGTGCTTGTTTGCGTCGGGAAGACGAGGCCAAGTTTGTGGTGGGCTTCAGACAACGGGACAGCGGCTTGGCTTCCGGCACCCGTCATGTTTGACGTGCGCACGGCCGACTCCCACATCCTAGAACTCCGAACGGAAAAGCTGAGGCCGGACCACAGATCCATCAGTGGCTGCACAAAACATGTTACGAAGCAGCAAACAGAACTCGCTTGGCACCCGACACCACATTTACAGTGTCAACAAGAACCTAAGTTTACAAGACGGGGCCAACCTTTCCATCCAAACACCACACGATCTCTAATTGGGAGCAGATGTGGAAGACGAGGCTTCAGTTCTCAGCTTCAGGGCGGCGACGAATCAGCAGAAAGGTTTCCCAGATCTATCTATGATCGCAAGATAATTCCTCGACAGAACCGGAATTTGGGGGGTTTGAGCGGGGAGGATTCCAAGGTTTAACTCTTGCTATGAAAGCCGCGGCACGTGGAGCATCCCGGTTTCGTCTAATGTCCAGAGTCCCCCAGCTAGGGAGCCACGTGGGTTGCGATTTTGGATGCCGTAGTCCTCCCCGCCCTATAGTAACTTACCCTAAGTCCGCTCCTGGCCACACGAAACCCACAATCAGCGACAACAGGGTGTGGCGGATATTTAACATTGCTGAAACCTCAGAATAAACACAGCCATCAGTTTCTTGAGCGCATACGCAGAATTATAGGCTTGGAACGCACTCCCTCAAGGTCACAGAGTTTATGCTCCTTTCAAGCCAGAAAAAAAAGCCTGCTTTCTCTCTCATCCATGGGTTGGCTGATGCTAGAAACATAGACTGGTGCGGACAAAATACAACATTTGCCATGTGGACGGAGTCCTGCTCCCAGCATCCACTACTGCTGGCCATGCTAACAGGGGCCAGACTTTGGTAATCTTTGACTTAGACCTGTTATGGTGAACCTTGGCACTCCAGATGTTCTGGGACTTCAATTCCCAGAAGCCCAAGCCTCCTGTGAATCCACACAAATGGGTTTACTGCGATTCATCCGGCCGGCACCACCCTTGTCGCTCCCAGAAGCGGAAGTAAACATGCCCATATGGTTAAGGCTCTTCTGAGTTAACCCTTCCGCCGTACGGGCGCGTTTTACTTCCACTTCTGGGAGCGACGAGGGTGGTGCGGGCCAGATGAATCTCAGCAAACCCATTTAGTGTGGATTCACATGATATGCCCTATTTTTAAGTACAGTACAGTAAAACCTAACATAAAAGAGTCCCTTGCTTAGAGACTAGCTCGCTTAAGGTAAAGGTAAAGGTTTCCCTTGCTCGAAAGCCAGTCGTATCCGACTCTAGGGTGCAGTGCTCATCTCTGTTTCTAAGCCGAAGAGCCAGCGCTGTCTGCTTCTGCAGACGTTTCCGTGGTCATGTGGCAGGCATGACTAGACACCGGAGCGCACGGAACTCTTGCTTAAAGAGCAGAATTTTCTCATTTAACAATGAAAACCAACCAAAAACTCGCTTAAATCGGGCTTCGCAATTCCTCCCCCCCCCCCCTCTGCCAGAAGTCACAATTGGTCACTTACAATGGTGTTTGGCTTAAAGAGCAAACTCACTTAAAGAGCAATCCCATGGAACACATCATGGTCTTTAAGGGAGGTGCCACTGTATTTCAATGCCACGCTGAGACGCTCAATTAGGATTATTGCTCAACAGCACAGATGAAAACCATCAAAACTGAGGGCAAAGCAAACCTACTCTAGAGATGGACATTAGATACTGGATGGTAAATTCCCTTCCTATCAAACCAGGAAGTTCAGAAGGCGTTTGAATCAATATACAATGTTAACAAGGTTATAAAAATGGAAATTAGAAATTAACTACTATGTCAGAATATTGTACCACAATAAATAGTAAAAATCTTGTATGTATTGATGCTATTTTTTCTTATTTTTCTTATTCTGTTCATTTATGTTTTACTGTTGATTTATTGTATGTCTGTTTAGAAAATTCAATAAAAAATTAATTATAAAAAATAAAATAAAAAGAAAATTCCCTTCCTTTCTGGCTTCTGCAAACCTAACAGCGCAACAATTCTCCCAAACCTCCAGAAGTGCATTCCCAGCATCGGACTTTCTCTTATAAAAAATATCCGATGTGCCACATTTAGACTAAAACGAAAAGCACAAGTCATTTTGGTAGCATGTCTACATGGACCCTGGGAACCCGTTTACAAAAACAGAGAGGAACCAAGTGACATTTGAAGAAGGGGAAATAATCCATCGTTCTTGACAAGCCAAACCCTTCCAAAGGCACTGTGGACGGAAAGGCGGTTTGGGAGCTTATAAGTTCGATTAAGAGCAACACCGCTTATGCGGCGGCTCGATTTGCATGTGGAAAAGATGGTGCTGTAGAAGGAGTCAACTGGAAAGGCCATCAAGCCTTTCATGGTTTGCTGCAGGGGCTGACGTGGCTTCAGAGAATGCGGAGGTTCTGGATCGGGCCCGGGGCTTTCCAGAACACCACCAGCTTTTCCCTTATCCCTGAAAAAGCTCCCTTCACCAACGCGCAAGGGAGACCCATCTGCTTCAAGGGAGTTCATCCAGCAAGCTCACTGTTTTCCGCCCTTCTGCAGCCACGGCCTGGAAGGGAGGAAAAATAATAATTTAAGGGCCAGCTGGAGAAGTTCTGTTCCGTTTCCTCAGTCCAATGTCGTATCTTTCAGGGCGTCTTTCCCTCACAGGGGATCTTGCCCCAAACCAGTGCCACTCCGAAAACCGAATGAAATAGAGCAAAGCAATCACACTGAAAATAAACTCCAAAAGCAAGAAGTGGGACATCAGCATCCCCCAACTCTGAACCCACCATCAACCTCCATCGTGATAAATGCAGGGCAGGTTAGGAGAGATACCTCCCATCATCCTGGCTGGCTAGCGAAATTGTCAGGTAAGAGGTGATAAGCATCCTCTAGGCCAGGGGTTCCCAACCAACCCCGTGATGGCAAACCCTGGCACGCCAGATGTTCTTGGACTTCAATTTCCAGAAGCCCAAGTCCCTGTGAATCCACATGAATGGGTTTATTGCACAGCAAACAGGGATGTGGGCTTCTGGGAATTGAAGTTCAAGAACATCTGGAGTGTTTGCCATCACCTCTATCTCAGGGAATCTCCAATTCTAGATGCATTGCCCCAAATTCTCAATTAAATTTATGACCCAGCATGCATGCTATGACTTATTCTGATAGATTTACACCCTTTTCATTTGCAAGAGGAGACAACGATGATCACAGAAGCATCTTTTCCCCATTTCTTTCCAAATATATGCCAAGCGGAATGGTCTTGTTTTGGACTTTGAGCTTCAAAACCCCACGGACTGACCTGCCACGCTTCTTTGCGTTTCTGGATCTCCTCCTGCAGGTCTGCAATTTTCTTCCGCCCAGCCAACACACTTTCGGCCAACTGTGCATTGCTCTCTTCCTTCTCTCTTAAGGCCTTCCGGAGGAACTCTCGCTGCTTCAGGAGGTAGGCGCCCACGACATTCCGGACGTCTGCCTCAGGGATCCCACTGGGACGCCTGGGCCAGAATGAAACAGGATTAAGAAGAAGCTTCAGAAGCAGAGGAGAGAGAGAGAGAGAAGCGCTCTAGTATGTTAAGCGCTTTTTATTGCTACGGCAGGTATTTTACTGTGTGTCAAACTAAGGCTTTATCCTGGTGTTGCTGGATTTGAAAAGCAGCAGAATCCCACCCTCTGGAACGAACTGCTAGTGGAACTGCTCCTACTTTGTCAATATTTTGTAAATCGCTTAAGACCTACGTGTGTTAGGAATCCTTTTAAGGCTTTTAAGATCATTAGAATTGTACAATATAGACCCTGGCCTCTTTTTAATTGATATTACCGCCTTTTACCGCTGCTGGTAGTTTTAGGTAAAGGTAAAATTCTCCCTTGCTCAAAAGCGTCATATCCAACTCTAGGGTTCAGTGCTCATCTGTTTATAGCCATACAACCAGCGCTCATGTGGAAGGCATGACTCGACACTGGAGTGCACAGAACTCTGTTTACCTTTACCACCTAAGTGGTACCTATTTATCTCCTTGCAATTTCTTCCTTTCGAACTGCTTGGTTGGCAGGAGCTGAGGCAGAGACGGGAGCTCACCGCGTTATGCAGTACCCAGGAATCGAACTCCGACCTTCCAGTCAGCGAGTTCAGCGTCTTAACCACTTGAGCCACCACAGTCGCCTGGTAGTTTCAATTTGAATATTAAGGTTTTTTTAAAAAACAAAACTATGCCATTGGGCTCCATTTCTCTTTTTCTTGTGTTTTTATTGGCCATTACAGGATGATGTTTTAATACACACACACACATTGTAAGCTGCCTTGAGTAGTGCTTGCCCCAAAATGGTGGGGTATAAATGTGAATAAATGAGTAAATCTTATCATTTTAAATACTGGCATTTATGAAAAGAGAGGGTAGTAGTAGGCCAGGGGTCCCCAGCCTAAGGCCCATGGTCTGGATCCAGCCCACAGTGTCATTTCATATGGGCCCCCACCTCCTCCAAGGCATTAGAGAAACAAAATGGCCATCCCCATCGTGCAGGCAGGGCAAAATGGCCATCCAGCCCTCGAAGCTGACTGAGATAGCATGACCTGGGCCCTGGCTTGAAAAGGTTGGGAACCCCTGCACTAGACAAATGCTGAGGTTCATCCAGTCAGGCACTTCCTAGGGTAAAAAGATCACTCCTTACCAGGCGGGGGTTTCCCTCTCCTTTGCTTCTTCCACCAGCTTATCCAGTGATTCCAAAAGAACTTTGAGGTTTCCTTCCTCCTTTAGTTCTTTGATCTCCTCCTGCAAAAAGAATAAAACACAAGATTATTGAGCGGTATGGAAAGCAGGAAACTGTCATGGCCAGCTCACGTCCACATAAGGCAGTTTGTTTTATTCATCTGCTCTCCTTTACTCAAATATTAACAAAGGCATCCGTGCTTTTGATTAGCCCAATTTATCAGCAGCGACAAAGTTGATAACCGGAATGAACGCCACTTGGATGTTTCCACGGAAAGACGAGACAAATAACAATAAGATTAAACGAGAACTTCGTTCACTTGCTTTGCAAACTGAGAACCTTTCATCGTTTCTTCAGTTAAGAGCTGATAAGATTGTTGACTAACACAAGGAAGAATTATGGCGCTTACCCGGATGGAGCTTTGAAGATGGGAGACAAACTGATCGTAAACGCACTTTGTAAGTCTAGGTTGCGTTTTGTAGAGGCGCTTGTAACATCTGGCAAAAATATGGTATCTGTTGGGGAAGAGGAAGGGAAAATAGGGGGTGATGCTTTACACTTCCTAAGCAGCTGCTCACAAGTGATAATTCTTCCTCTAAATAAAATAAGTGAATAAAAAGTTTCCAATGTACTACTGTTTGAATTCAACAACACAACTTTAAATAAGTAGAATTGTTGTCCATTATAATCACAATTGCAAGGATTTGCATATCCACCAAGTGGAAAGGAGAGGAAATATTGAGAATTGAGGATTGGTATGCACCAATGTGGGTGATTGCACTCAATGATAAACTTACCTGTGAATTAAATACAGTGATATCTCATACAACGTCCAAACTTGGTTCCAGAAGTTTGGACTTTATACGGATTTGGGCTTTGTATGAAGCATGCAAAATCCTAGCTGCGATTCCTCATACAACGTCCAAATCCTTGCCGCGATGCCTCGTACAACATCGTTTCCATAGAGATACATTGCACTGTAACAGCACAGACTTCAGGGCAAAGCCAAGGAAACAGACAGAACTTTTGAGAAAACATTGTCTAAACTAAACTTGTCAAACAACCCTGATTTTAGGGGACAAAACCATCCTGGGGGAAAACCCCAACGACTCATACAAAGTTTTTTCAAGGAATTAGGCGATGTTGTATGAATTCGATGTTGTTGTACGAAGCAAACTTTGTATGAGGTATTACTGTATAAAAAAAGGCATCACGAACAATAATAAGTTTTACGAAATCTGGAAACCTTTTATTGATCATACCTTGAATAGAGGAAAAGGGGACAAGCCATCACTTGATCAATTATCATTTCAGAACAACAATTAACTAATGTGTAAAGAGAATGTGAACATAAGAACATAAGAACATAAGAACAGCCTTGCTGGAACAGGCCACAGCCCATCCAGTCAAGCATTGTGTCTCACACAGTGGCTCACCATTTCCGTCAGGGTATTCCCAAGCAGATGCCTTCACCTGCTTAGGATTCCCTGGAAATGGCATTGAGAGATATCCTGCCTATCTCTCCAACCCGGAGGTTGTCCTTAGGTAGCCATAATTATAGCCATTGATACCCTTGTCCTCCATGAACTTGTCTAATCCTTTCTTAAAGCTGTCAAGACTGACAGCTGTCACCACTTCTTCTGGCAGGGAGTTCCATAGACCATAGATCCTCTGGGTGAAAAAGTACTTTCTCTTATTTGTTTGAGAACTAGTACCCAAAAGTTTCATGGAGTGTCCCCTAGTTCTAGTGTTATGCGATAGGGAAAACAGTTTTTCCTTATCTACTTTGTCCACACCGTGCATGATTTTATAAACTTCAATCAGGTCACCTCTTAGACGCCGTCGTTCAAGAGTGAAAAGGCCCAACCGTTGCAGCCTCAGATGGTAAGGAAGGTGTTCCAGTCCCCTAATCATTCTGGTTGCCCTCCTCTGTACTTTCTCCAACTCCATAATATCCTTCTGGAGGTATGGCGACCAGAACTGTGTACACAGTATTCCAGATGGGGCCTCACCATAGATTTATAAAGAGGCAAAATGACACTTGCTGACTTATTTTCTATACCCTTCCTAATGATCCCTAACATTGAGTTTGCTTTTTTCACTGCTGAGGCACATTGGGTTGACACCTTCATTGAGCTGTCCACCAGGACACCAAGGTCCCTTTCCTGGTTTGTCGCAGAGAGTTCAGACCCCATCAGTTTATAAATGTAATTGGGGTTCTTTGCCCCAACATGCATCACTCTGCACTTACTAATGTTGAAGCTCATTTGCCACTGGTTTGCCCACTCCCCCAGTGTCAAGAGATCCCTCTGGAGCTCTTCACAATCTCTCACAGTTTTCACTACCCTGTATAATTTAGTGTCATCAGCAAATTTGGCTACCTTGCTTTTTACTCCTACCTCTAGATCATTTATGAAGAGGTTGAAAAGCAGGGGTCCCAGTACTGAACCTTGGGGGAACCCCACTCTTTACTTCCCTCCACTTGGAGAAGTGTCCATTTAGTGCTACCCTCTGTTTCCTGTCCCTTAGCCAGTTGCTGATCCAGGACAAGACCTGTCCCTTTATTCCATGACTGGTAAGTTTATTCAAGAGCCTTTGGTGTGGGACCTTGTCAAAAGCCTTCTGAAAGTCCAGATAAACAATGTCAACTGGATCCCCCTTATCCACATGCTTGTTGACACTCTCAAAAAATTCCAACAGATTAGTGAGGCATGATTTGCCCTTGCAAAAGCCATGTTGGCTCTCCTTTAGCAGCGCCTTCTCTTCTATGTGCCTATTAATTCTATCTTTTAGGATGGTTTCCATCACTTTACCTGGGACACATGTCAAACTGACAGGCCGGTAATTTCCTGGATCACCCCTGGATCCTTTTTTGAAAATTGGTGTTACATTCGCTACCTTCCAGTCATCAGGCACAAAGCCTGATTTGAGGGAAAGATTATATATTTTGGCTAGGATATCAGCAATTTAATGTGTAAAGTTATTGGGTAAGTATTGGATGAATATCAGAAGCAAGCAAGTTTGAAGATTGAGCAACACTGTATCTGTAACACAAATTTGTTTGTATTGTGGTATAGTTTTACTGTGTGTATTTATGTATTTAATTAGTTGTTTTTATTGTTATTATTTTTGCATATTTAATAAATTTGATTTAATTTTTTTTAAAAGTTTCCAGGGGCAGTTCTTTAATGTATACTAATATTATATATTTATATGTATTGTATCCCATTTACATCCCACCCACCTGGAATACTATCTCACTCTGGCCAGCGTACACATTGAAATACTCTTAGTGACGATATAGAGTTAAACATAAACAATAAATTAATAAAGATAAAGTTTTCCCTTGCTCAAAAGCCAGTCGTATCCGACTCTAGGGTGCAGTGATCATCTGTTTCAAAGCGGAAGAGCCAGCGCTGTCTGCTTCTGCACACGTTTCCGTGGTCATGTGGCAGGCATGACTAGACACCGGAGCGCATGGAACGTTGTTACCTTTCCGCCAAAGTGGTCCCTATTTATCTACTTGCAATTTCTTGCTTTTGAACTGCTAGGTTGGCAGGAGCTGGGACATAGACGGGAGCTCACTCCGTCCTGCAGTACGGAATAAATTAATGCTGTTGGCTTAATTAAGGAGTTCTGTCACTTATTAATTAATTTTTTGTCGTGGGCAGAGGACGAGGACTTCCATCCAGTTGGAATAAGGGCAAAACAAGGCAAGTCCAGTCAGTCATGAGGGCAAAAAAGGCCAATTATTCCAGTGGCTTGAAAGGGGGGGAAGGAGTTGGAGTCCCAAAAAGGAACCTTTTCCCCCACTCCGTCCCAGCCCTTGTTAAACATCTGGCGAGCCAAGTCTCGCGAGATCTCCCGGCTTATGACAAACTCTCAGAGCTCACGCCCCCAAACTCTCGCGAGACCTCCGCTGCCTAGCAACAACGGCTCACCCGCCGGTTCCCAGCGTCTGCAAGAAAGATTCCACGATGAAGTCCAAGATCTGCTCCCGCCCGAGGTTCTCCTGGCCGGCCGGGAAAGAAGCCGGGGCCGCGGCGGCGGGGCCTGCCTCTGCCTTCGACGCCTCTCCTTCCCGAACGGTCGCCTCATCCGCCATTTTGAACGCCCGCGAATTCTAACGGCCCGGCAAGCTCCGCCCACCGGCGCTTCTGATTGGTGGAAGCTCCCGCCGCGCATGCGCTCTTTGCGTAGCCACGCCCATGAGGAGCCGACTGGTTGCAGGTGCCTCCTCATTGGACCTCACTCTTTTCCCAGCGTCCAATGAGAAATGCCGGATCGGGAGCGAGAAGAAAGCCGCCCGGTGAAGCCGACTAATCTGACAGTCCGCCATGTTAGTTGGCCCAAAACATTGCCTTAGGGTGCTTTGTGTGTGGAGTCGTGAAAGTAGATCGGGGTTTCCCCTTTAATATCAGTGGGTGGTGGGTTGCGATCCCCCTCTCCGCTGGGGTTGGGAGGGTTGGGGGGACAGACCCCTTTTGTCCCCCCAACCCAGGGGACCCAGGAGAGGGGATCAATCCACCCCTCCCTCCAACACAAGAAGCAATGGTAAACGATAGGCTGCTAATGTTTTGGTCCACCTAATATGGCGGCAAGCCACGCCCAGTGGCTTCAAAAAACTTACAGCATGAAGCCTGTAGTCGTGCCATCTCCTGTTTTTTATACCTCCATGGGGGTAAAACGTAAAACCTGATGGCAGATCCGGCCGGTGCAGGCTTGTTTGGACTACAGCTCCCAGAATCCCCCAGGGCCAGGCTTCACAGCGCAAGCGCATGGCCATGTGTGGGCCAGTGAATTCTCTCTCACAGGAGCGATCCAAACAAAAATTAATTGTATTAACTAGAAAGAGTAACTTTTAGGTTAAAGAACAACCTAAAGCGTTGTAAAGAGCCAGATAAAAGTAAGGAGGAAGAAAGAAGTATATAAATTACCCGCTCAAGTTCTCAGGAGGAAAAGTGGGCCTTCAGAGCATGAAACCAAATGACATAGTCATGGATCTGTGGCATCAATTTCTAACTTCTAGCCCACCTTTTCTCCAATGGCTTAAACACTCCTCCTTCCCACAACCCCAGGAGAGGTCAGGAACGGTTCCAAGCACTAGGAGGAATCCAGCCAGTCCTACGTACCACTTCTGACACAACCCAAGCACAACATGTTGGGTGTTTGTTGTGACGCTGTGTCTTGCCCATAGCTGAGAGATACCAGGAATTAGCTTTCCCGGAGAGGGATCTCCTCCCTAACTACTGGGGAGCTCAAAGAGGTGTCTGGCCACCCTTATGTTCATACCTTATGCGCATCGTTGCTTCAAGAAGTCGGACGTGGCATGACACAAGACCTGTCTGGACACAACAGAAAAGGTTTATTTTCTTCCCTCGTAAGTCTGCTGAGATTCACCTCCCCACCAGTACTGGCTTACTGGGGCTGGATACAAAGAGTGGATTTGTGTGGACAGGAATTAGGGAGGGGATGTTAACCAACATCAATCTTCCTGCCTGCACAACTCATTCATGCTCGTCAACTGCAACTCCCGAGAATGCATCCCCCCCCCCAAAGCACTAAAAATGTCACTGCCGTGAATTTGTTTCAGGTGGATCCCAGCTTGCCATGAAGTGACCCACACACGATGATCTCAGAGCCATCTCCTGCGTCACTTATGAAATGAGACATGCAGGATTTAACACCGGGACTGCAATGGACTGCCGCAGCCATGACAAGGTGCGCCTTCACAGCCAGTCCATCTGGCATGGCCTCTTCCGCCTCCATGGGAATCAGAATAGTGAAGTCGTTCCTCCTCCGCTCATTTTTCCTTTGGGCCCAATAGGATGGTTTCCAGTGGGCATTTCATCCACTGAGGGGGGCCATCGCCCCACCTAAAGGGGCTCATCCACCCATAGCCGATAGCTCCTTTAGGGAGTCAGGTTAGTTAACCGCCACCTGACACTCGGTGTTGAGTCGCTGGTTGTACAGTTGACACCATTACCGTAGTGGGATGTCCGGCCATTCACACTAACCGCACTAGAAACAAGGCGTCACCGCTGGCAAGGTCGCTCTGACAACATCTGGAAGGCTGAATTCTGCCAGGGTTTGCTTCTAGGCCTTTCACACCCTTGTACGGTACAGAGCTCAGTACTGTATAGAGGTCCTTTATTTCTCAATCATTGGGAAAGTAAAATCCACCAGGAGGAGGGTGAAATAAATAATAAAAACTTTAATTACACTTCATAGACTTCTTACAGTGCAAAGTCAAAACCTGTTTTCAGTACACAAAATACATTCACAAACTCTGCCTCGAGACAGCAGGCACCGGTATCAGAGATTGGAGTTTACTCCTGTGTAAAGTAAGTGGTGGGCAGGCAACCCCTCCCGTTCCATGTGGCTGCAGAAATGTTCCTGTTTGGACAACTCCTGTCCTCAAAACAAGAGGGTGGGAAACTGTTCCTCAGAAGACATGTGCTAACTATAAGCATCCAGAGATGCGTACGACAGCATTTGCCCCACACTCTCTACAGACTAAATACTAGATAATTCAGATTATAACTGTACTAAAAAGTCAAAGGGCAAGGAATGGCATGAGATATCTTTATATGGGGATAAATAGCTTGCCATTACTCTGAGGAATCAGGATTTTGGTATAACATTCATGGACCAGGTTACATAGATTTGTATCAGGGTTGGTGGTATAACTGGTGAACCGTTGCGAAACCATCACAGCAGTTTTGGAGATGGAAGGAGAATAAGCCATTCATACCTTAAAGCAGGGGTGCCCAAACTATGGCCCAGGGGCCGGATTCAGCCCCCAATGCCAATTCATCCGGCCCACGAAGCCCTTGTCGCTCCTGGAAGCAGAAGTAAAAGTCACCCATTTCGGGCACCTTTTACTTCCGCTTCTGGGAGCGACGAGGGCTTCGCAGGCCGGATGATTTGGGCCCCGGGCCGTAGTGACCAGCTCAGAACCACGTGACCAACCCGTGGCCCAAAATGTTTGGACACCCTTGCCTTAAAGGATTATTACAAGCCTGCTTTGCCCTTTAATGCAGTTGTGCTCTGCTCGTCATCCTCTTGGTAAAGCATGTGCACAAACACACACACACCCTGCCCAAAATAAGAACCCACCCACAAAGAGAAGCTTAATGTGACAGAACAAAGAAGGTTGTGAAACTTCAGAGTGCCGTGAGGTGTGGGGAACCCAAAGTTCAGACAGAGAAATACTCTGATTGCTTCTCTTAACAAACAAGTCCCAGGGTGTCCAGGATGGTCAGCGTCCCTCTCCGTCTGCCAAAGTATGGGTTTGGTTTACACCACGTGTCGTTCAATGTGCAAATATAGATTAGTCCGGCACTACAAGGGCATGGTGGGCAAGAGGTGGGTGGGGTTTTCTTTTGCTCTACAGCAGTGGTGGCCAACCGTGGCACTCCAGGTGTTCTTGGACTTCAATTCCCCGAAGCCCAAGTCTGCACTGCTGCTGATAAGGCCTTCTGGAAGTCCAAGAACATCTGGAATGCCAAAGTTGGCCATTGCTGCTCTACAGCCTCAAACACCCCCACCCGCTCCCCAATGCAACCGTCAGATCGCCATCCTTAACACACGTACCTGTGCCAATAAGGGGAAAGGGCTGAGTTCCAAGAGGCTAAACTGGAAACCTCATAAGGGCCGTACAACTCCAGCTTACAGGTGGAGGTCTTCCACAAAGGAACAAGTGTTCCCTTGCTGGAAACGAATCATCTCCCTTCCCCAAGAAAACTAGTCGCCTAGAGAGTCAACTTGGCTAGCTTTCAAGAGGCAGGGGTTGTTTTGGGTGGAAGCAGAACCACGCTATGTGGCTCCTCCAAGAGACAATTTTTTAGCCCTTCAATGGGAACGCAACCAAATACAGAGCATGGGAAGCTTTGTGGGGCAACAGGTCCAAAGCTACAGCACAAGAAACATTCATGATATGGCTTCCCTGTCCATAAATGATGGGGGAGAACCCAATGTATCTGTCTATACAAGGGCCTTCTTCCCTGGCTCTTGCTCTGAAGGGAAGCCCAACAGTTTGGGGTGTATTTGTTTGGAAAGAAGTGGATCACCCCCACCCAGTTTTCGGTAGTCACATCTTGTCTTTGCCCCACAAGGGCTTGTTTGGGAGAAAATCTGTGGAGGGTTAGGAGTTGCCAAAAGTAATCCCCATCTCACCTCCTGCTTATTGCACACGAGTAAACTCCAGAAAATGCTTTATCTGTGGCAACAGAAGAATCCAAAGTGCAGAGAAAATCATCTCCCCAATAGTTCGTTTAATCTACCCACCCCCTTACTTCACTCTAAAGCAGTGGTTCCCAATGAAGAACCCACGACCCACAGGGGGGCTTCAATCCCCAGAAGCCTCAGTCAGTCCAATGGCTGATCAGTGGGCTTTGGGGAACTGACTTCTGGGAATTGGAGTCCTAAGAACCAAAGGTTGGGAAATGCTACTCTAATGCAAGGGAAGTTGCTTCCATCATGTTCATACACCCTCACTCCCATCTCTTTTGGCCTTTTATCAACATGAGCAGGTAGATGTTTTTAAAAACTGCAGAGCCAGGGTCTCAGCAGAAATGTTGACAAGATGGGGGGGTGGGATGATGTGGAAAGATATCCAATAATTCTGGAAAGACGTGAGGCGGCCGCTTCTCACCATAGATAGGTGATGGCGAACCTTGGAACTCTAGATGTTTAATTTAATTTCTTGAACTTCAACTCCCAGAAGCCCTGATCAGCATGAGTGTTGACTTGGGCTTCTGGGGATTGAAGTCTAAGCACAGCTGGAGGTGCGCCATCACAGGCCTTGATGCTCTGAGGAAACGGGAACCGAAATCAATGTTGTCCTCAATCGATCAAGGGCCAGCACCCTTTCCCTGAAAAAAGAGAAACAGCCTGCCCTTCGTTCCTCTCTCGCCTTGCATATTAACAAAAGATTCATCCATTCATCCACACATCCTTCCTTGCAAGAAGATCAAAGAAAGTATTATACAAGACTCCATGGCCAAAGTACAGCCTGCCTTGCAAATTAAGCCCCAACTGAGCTGTCTGTTTCTTTTAAACATGCACTCACATCTGTGCAAAGGCCACAGGATAAAGGGTGAATTCTACCTAGGACAGATTTTAATTCCCCTTTTTTTGCAAAGGATATACACAGAAGACAGTGTTGCGCATCGTAATGTTCCTTAAAAGGAACGTCCATGAAAATCACCTTAGACACCACAGAAATACGGGGTGGGGCAGGGGACACACCTGCTACCGTCCCAATACTGGAAGCAATATTGGAAAGACAGGGTATTTACAAAAGGGGTGGGTGGGTGGGAGAGAGAACCATGAAAATGTACAGATCTTGTTAAGATGTCCACATAAATTAACTCCTGGCATTGGTGCGTCTCCGTGTTTCAAACCGTCCAGGAAGGTGTCCGGCTCTTTTACAAAATGTTTTACTGATTGCTTCTCTCACACCGTTTCCCACTGGCAGAGTCTCCACCAGTGGAAGGGCTTATGGCGGAGTCAATTCTCACCGCACAGGGAATTTCAGGAAAATAAACAGGCAGCTGGGACCTGTTTTGGGGGAGGAAATGCCATTTTGCTTCAAACTTTAAGTCTTTTTTTTTTTTTAACGAAAAGGGAAATTTAAAAAAAAAAAGAAAATGTGCATGGTTCCACTCACCCACAAATGAGTTCATGAGTTCAGGGGTTTTCTACAGTCGGCGCTTCGCCTGCAGAATGCCACCGTCGGTCCAAAGTCGTGGCGCAATAAATGCAGGACAGGCGAGAGCGTCGTCCCTCCACTGGCACTGCTAGGTCCGACACCTCTGCTGCTGCCACGGGGCTCACCTTTGGGTGAGTTTTTCGCCATGCCACTCATGGTCCAGAGATCTGTCCAGAGAAGTCCGTCTCCCGCGCTCCCCTCAGTCCTGATACTACCAATGCCTGGAGTCCACCAGCTCCGGACGGAGGCTCAGCTTCTTCAGGGTCTCATACCCAACGACGATGACAATGGTGGATGGGGTGGAGGAGATGATACGTGCCGAGAGTCCCTTGGTGAGGCCCCACAGACCCTCCTCGGCCATCAGCTGCCTGAAAGTGAGGATGATGGAGCTTTTGCCTTCCACCTGTGTGGGAAGGAGAAAGAAAAACACAAAGCTTAAGGCAGGAATTCTCAACCTTTTAAAGCCGGGGGCTATTGGGTCGCGCTCCCTCAGACACCTTGGGGGGCCAGGCGGCCTTTTTGCCATTTCTCCACTACATGGCACTTCCAGGTGTGGTGGAGGCAGTGTGTGTGTGTGTGGGGGGGGGGGGGGGGGGCAGGCGGGCACGTGAAATGGCGCTGTGGGCTGCATCCGGCCCACAGGCCGCAGGCTGAGAATCCCTGGCCTAAGGGGTCATGCAGGAACAACGGGAAGACTATGCTTCTATTAAGGACAACAATTATTACACGTTGAACACACACACTTTCTTCCAAAAGAAATAAGTTCAATGTTCTAGATTTGATCCCCTTAAGGGCCAAAGTCTCCCTTGCTCAAAAGCCAGTCGTATCCAACTCTAGAGTTCAGTGCTTACCTCCATTTACAGCCAGAGAGCCAGACATGTCTATGGTCATGCAGCAGGCAGGACTAGACACCAGAGTGCACAGAACATTGTCACCTTTCCCACCAAAGTGGTACCTCTTTACTAGAAATTTCTTGCTTTCGAACTGCTAGGTTGGCAGGAGACGGGAGTTCACTCCCATCGTGCAGCACTCAGGTCTCGAAGTGCTGACCTGCCGACCTTCTTCCGGCTGTCAAGTTCATCGTCTTAACCACTAAGCCACTGCAGTCCCAAGCCCAATGATCTAGGTAAAGGCCAAAGGCACCCTTGCTTGAAAGCCAGTCATATCCAACTCCGTTGCACAGAGTTCCCCTCAGAAATCAGGCCCGCTTCACCCGCTCTCCTCTTGCACCTCAACTCCAAGCACCGACCCCCAGGTTTGCTAGAAAGTCTGTTACCCGTCAGAGGGCTTTCCTCAGTGGCACCTGCGGATAACTGGAACGATCTACCTGGGGAGCTGCATGTGATTGACTCTTCAGGGGCAACCGAGAACTTTTCTTCTCGAGGAGGCCTTTGGCAGCTTGTTGACGTTTAAATAAGAGACCCTCCCACTGTGGCCACTTGGGCCAGTGGTCCTTGGTGCCGATTGGACTGGGTGGGTGTTTTATTGTGGTTGTTCTGCTTTTTTAACATTGTGAGCCGCCCAGAGTGGGAGGGCATCCCAAATAGGCAGAGTATAAGTTGAATAAATAAATAAATAAATTTACAGTTAAAGAACCAGCGCTGTCTGTGTCTATCGACATTTCCATGGTCACGTGGCAGGCATGACTTAGATGCCAGAGCACATAGAACGTGACACCTATTTATCTACTTGTAATTTCTTACTTTCTAACTGCTAGGCTGGCAGAAGCCAAAAGAGCTCCTCTTCCCCCAAAAAAATGGGTAGGCGTGTGTTGCCTATGCAGAGCAGAAGGCCATGGAGAACTCTGGAGTGGGGATGAGAAACCACCCCAGGGCCTTCTTTTGGTATTTATCCTTCTGCGCAAGACAGACCAAGTGAACTCCATGCAGATCCATATATATGAATGAGCCACTGGCACAACTTCCAGCCGGCAGCCTTTGGGACCAAGATAGAAATCTTGCCTGCCACACACCCAGGGCATTCTCACCTGCACACGAGCCCGGATCACATCCATGGGGTTGGTGAGGGTGGAAGCAGTTGCGGCCGCCAGGGGCCCGGATATGGCTTGGAGGAGGAGGTGCGGGCAGTCCCGGGGTGTCAGGTTGGCAAGCTGTTCTGGAAGCAGGAGCAAGAAGCAGGTTACGTAGGCCAGTTGATAGTCAAATGCCACCTATCCCACTTGGAGACTAAAGTGAGGCAAGAATCCTTGCCTTCAAACTTCAGTCGTATCGGTCTGGGCACTTTTGGAAATGAAGTATCAGTGTGGGCTACGGATCAGTCCAGCAAGGTGGAGGGAACCTGCTGCCCTCTAGATGTTGCTGGATTACAATACCCATCATCCATATCTATGGTTCCAGTCTGGCCAGGTTATCCTGCTATGGTCATAGAGTAGACACTACTGCCAGTGACTCAATGCTGATTGTCAGGCGGTGGTTAACTAACCTGACCACCCTGAGGACTCATGGCCTTGGGTGCACAAGTCCACTGGGAAGAGTGATGGTTTCCAAGTGGGATTAAATGGTCCCATTTGAATCCCTCTTGATGAAAGGCAGAAGCTTCATCCATCCTGGCCTGGGGCTGATGATGAGGACTTTGTGTGCCAAAAGGGCTCAGGACCAGAAAAGGAGGAATTGAGTCCATGGTACTATGGGTGTCACAGTGTGATGGAGAAGTCCAATGGAAGGCCACCTCATAATTAATGGCCAGGAGGGCTTTCGCACAACTTTGTGTCGTACACCAATTACGCCTGAACTGGGACTCCTTGCTCACGGTCACTCACGCTCTGGCCACCTCCGGACTGGATTATTGTAATGCGCTCTACATGGGGCTACCCTTGATGACCATTCAGAGGCAACAGCTGGTTCAAAATGCATCTGCCCGTGTGGTGATGGGGTGTGGGCAATATGCCCATGCCTTACCTCTGTTGCCGGAGCTGCATTGGTGTTGGTGATGACCTTGCATTGGTGTTGGTGATGACCTTGCATTGGTGTTGGTGATGACCTTTAAAGCCCTATATGGTAGTGGACCAGGGTACCTAAGGACATCAGCCTCTCCCACTAGAGCAGACCAGAAGGGGCTCGACTCTCTAGCACCAGGAAGAGGAGGGGGGCCTTTTCGGTCTATGCTCTGGCTCTTTGGAACCTCCTCCCAACCGAGCTCCATCTCCAGGCAGAGCACCTCCCCTTCAGAAAAATTCTCAAAACCTGGCTCACAAAACAGGTGTGGGGTACTGCCGGTATGGAAATGTCCCCCCGCAATCTTCATGGCGAATTACCATAAGGAACGCCAATATTCAGGATCAGATATGGCACAAGGAGGAGACACCGTGCAGCTTTCTGTAATACCTTACTGGTATAAAATAGTCGTTTGACTGGACAGGCTCTGCTCTCAAAAACAGCTCTCAGCCTTCCTGTATCAGCCTAACCTCCCTGGTGTAGTTCATTAACCAGCCTGGTTCTGCTAATTAAGAGCTTAGCAGCCTCTCCCCTGTGTAAACACCTCACTCACTTTAGCCTGTTATCGGCATTGTCACCTGGATGTGACTCACACCACTTTGCTGTATTTGAACACCACTTCTGCCCAGAGACGCCGAACTTGAGCCACCCAAGCTACGCTGAAATAAATCTGCTAGCTTTTAGTAAAGGTCAAGGGTCACCCTTGCTTGAAAGCTAGTCGTCTCCGACTCTAGGAGATGGCGCCTGCAGACATTTCTGTGGACATGTGGCAGGCATGACTAGACACGGAGTGCACAGAGCGCTGTTGGGAGTGCACAGAGCGCTTTTTACTTTCCCATCGAAGTGGTGCCTTTTTATCTACTTGCAATGTCTTGCTTTCGAACTGCAGAAGCCGGGACAGATGACGGTAGCTCACTCCATCACGCAGCTCTCGGTTCTCAAACTGCTGACCTGCCACCTTCCGTTCACCAAGTTCAGCGCCTTGACTACTAAGCCTCCGCAGTCACTATTATTTATTAGAATACAACCTCCGTAAATCTCAATTGTGGGAATTCTGCCTGGCAAATAGACATATAAGGTAAAGGTGAAGGGTCTCCCTTGCTCGAACGCCCATCGCGTCTGACTCTAGGGAGTGGGGCTTATTTTCGTCTACAGCCAAGGAGCCTGAGTCCACAGACATTTCTGTGGCCATGTGGCAGGCATGACTAGATGCCAGAACGGTACCTATTTCTTGCTTTTGAACTGCTAGATTGGCAGGAGCTGAGACAGAGGACTGCAGCTCACACCGTCATGCAGCACTTAGGTCTCGAACTGCTGACCTGCCGACCTTCCAGTCGTCAAGTTCAGCCTCTTCACCACTCAGCCACCAGTCCCCCCTGCTAGGTTTTTAAGTGCATTTCCCCTCTAACAAGAGATGGTGCGACAAAGAATGGGCCTTGTTAGGGCTAACCCAGTACCTTCCCTGGGGGCTTCTCTTACCTGCATAAAAGTGGTAGAAAGGCCACCATGCAGCACTGTTTGGAATGTAGGTGAGCAAGGAGGCCACGTAGCCCCGGTAGAAACCTCGCAGCCCATCAGCTTTGAAGATCTGCATGATGATATCCCGGGTCTGGCCGAAGACATGAAACCGCCGGCCGGCCGGGGCATGAACCTTGAAGCGTCCCATGCTGTTCCCAATCCGCTGCATCATCAGGTGCTGGGAGACAACGTCAATGGGCACCGTGATGCTCTGGGCCACCAGCGAGGCAGAGCCGCCGGCCACCAACGACTTGACAGTATTGCTGTTGGTGTACTGGGAGGTGTACTTGCGGGTGAGCTCGTAGGTGGTCACGTAGCACTGGCCGGAGAACAGGGTGAAGGTATTGACGAGGAAGCCCCGGTACAGCCCAGCTGCCCCTTCGGCTCTCAGGATCTTGACGAAAGCATCAAAGGTCCCATTGTAAAGGCTCTTCCCCTTCTGGACCTGCAGCCGCGTCCGGATGAGTGTGAAGGGGTAGACGCTGACCCGGATCACCATGGTCATGCAAACGCCAAAGACGTAGAACTTTTTCTTGTCCAGGTCTTCCCACTCGATGATCGGGATGTTGCGTTTGTCCTCCATGGGGGGAGGCCCCTGGGGAGGGGGATGAGGAGGATGAGGAGGAACAGGCATGAAGGTCTGCTAGGCAGGCATCTTTTGGAGAGATGAAGGCCCAACCTGCCTCTGGTAGTCGATCTTTTAGGAGCCCAGCCTCCTCCTGGACTCTGGAAACAGAGCAGAGTGTTTGGGTGAGTGGGTGGGGAACTGCCATAAATCCACGGAGCACAGAAAGCAGGCATAATTTAAATTTCAAAAGGAAAATAGAGGATTAAGACAGGATTGCAACCTGATACAAAGGAAATCTTAGCTTATTAACCGTCCGGAGATGTAACCCGTCCGGAGATGTAACCCGTTAAGCCTCTATAGGTTTTAAGAAGGTAGCAGGTTGGAAAAAATAAAATCACACCCTGATTCCAGATTTACCTTTGATTAGTGTTATGGCATTATTACTTTCTGGAGGGGAGTAGAAATATTTATATCATAGCCTCTACTCTAAACTCAGGGTGGATGTTTTTTTGGATGAAACTTTTTAAAAAGGGACTGCACCGGTGGCTCACATGGTTAAGACACTGAACTCAACAACTGGAAGGTTGGAGTTCGATTCCTAAATACTGTACGACAGAGTGAGTTCTCCAGCTTCTCAGGTATTTATTTTATTTTATTTTTTTATTTATATACTGCCTTCCTTGCCCTGGGGTGACTCAAGGTGGTTTACATTTCATAATATACACAGTGGTATGCAGTGGTCAAAAAATGGTATTCCAGGAGGAGTTTAGACTTCAGAAATTAAACCCTCCCCCCTCTGACTCACAAAACCAAACAGTGTTTAACATCTAATAAATATGCAAACTAATTTAATTTAAACGAGTTGCAGAGTTTACTCTTTTTTAAGGACAAGCAGAGTCTAACTAAATCTCACTTTTGTTGGTCTATTCCCGTGATGGTGAACCTTGGCGCTCCAAGTGTTCGTGGACTTCAATTCCCAGAAGCCCAAGTCCCTGTGAATCCACGCGAATGGGTTTACATTGTGTGGATTCACAAAGACTTGGGCTTCTGGGAATTGAAGTACCAGAAGCCCAAGTATAACACTAGAACTCGGGGGCACTCCATGAAACTTTTGGGTATTAGTTCTCAAACAAATAAGAGAAAGTACTTTTTCACCCAGAGGATTACTGGTCTATGGAACTCCCTGCCAGAAGAAGTGGTGACAGCTGTCAGTCTTGACAGCTTTAAGAAAGGATTAGACAAGTTCATGGAGGACAAGGCTATCAATGGCTATAATTATGGCTACCTAAGGACAACCTCCGGGTTGGAGAGAGAGGCAGGATATCTCTCAATGCCATTTCCAGGGAATCCTAAGCAGGTGAGGGCATCTCCTTGGGAATACCCTGAAGGAAATGGTGAGCCACTGTGTGAGACAGAATGCTGGACTGGATGGGCTCATGTGGCCTCTTCCAGCAAGGCTCTTCTTATGTTATGTTATATATATGTTATGAAGTCCACGAACACCTGGAGTGCCAAGGTTCGCCATCACTGTTCTATTCTCTCTTACTGATTTCGGATCTTATTTGGTTCTAATGGCAATATGATTAACTTAATGCCTGTATACACATACATGTAAAAAAAAAAAAAAAAAGTAAAAATGAACCGTAAGCAATTAGCCGGCTGCTCTCTCACAGCCAGCACCATCTACGGACTTTGAGCCAAAGGTTGTTTCAGAACCTTTCTTTCTACTTCCTGCTGCTTCCAAATGCCGCCTGAAGCAGCGTGTACAAAGTCTGACCCACAACTTCGCCTAGGAAACCATTTGCTGGGAAGAAAGCCAAGTGTTTCTTCTCTCTGTCAGCTTTCGTGGCCGTGGATTGACTGCAAAGGAAGCTGTTTGGCTCTACTTTCTGATTCTACCTCTGTGGCTTGAAGCCGGCCATTTCACACTCTGAATCCCCTCTTGATTCAGACTATCCTCCAGAGCCAGTGATGGCGAACCTTGGCACTCCAGCGGTTCTTGAACTTCAATTTCCAGAAGCCCAAGTCCCTGTGAAACCCACACGGTGTGAATTCACAGGGACTTGGGCTTCTGGGAATTGAAGTCCAAGGACAGCTGGAGTGCCAAGGTTCGCCATCACGGCTCCAGACCATAATTCTGTAGTTCAAAAATGCACCAAGGACAGGTGTAATTCTGCCTTTGAACTCCTCCATCTCTCTTACACGGTGAAGGCCCTCCTATGTTTTCAGATCTCTTTCATTATTCATCTTCTCAAAACTGCCCACCTATGCTTAGCCCTGACCTCAGAAATTTAGTTTCTAGTCAGGGAGTACAGAAAAGCACAAAGTCTGATTTTGCTTGATTCACTCACCACTGCATATGATCTTTGGAGGGGAAACTGGAAAGCGTTGGAGGGGGAAATCGGAGAACTGACCTAGAAATCAGTAACTGAACCCGTTGGCTGCTTCTCAATTTTTCTACACCATGACTTGGGAGAATCAGCGGCGCTCTCTCGATTCACAAAGTCTAGAGATCTGCATTTAAAGGAGCTCTCAATAACCAAACAACCTAAAATTCTGAAACCAAAGTCTATTTTATTAAATCACACGTAGCTACTGTTCTCAAAGCTAAAGTCCCAGAGAGCTAATTTGATCTATTAGATTCTGTTTTTCCTGCTGTACGTCTGGAAGCTCAAATCATGGTTTAGAGATGGCCCACCTTGGCACTCCAGGTGTTCTTGGACTTCAATTCCCAGAAGCCCAAGTCAGCACTCCTGCTGATCAGGGCCTTCTGGGAATTGAAGTTCCAGAACAGCTGGAGCGCCAAGGTTAGCCATCATTGGTTTAGGATGACACCTTGTCGACCCAGCAGTTAGCCCAAGGTTCTGGATAAGGACATGAAAGCATAAGTGTCTACCTTTCAAACAACATGGAGCACAGTTGAATCGGCAGGTAGAAAAGCTTCATTCATCTTGAGTTCTCTTACCAGGTTTTCAGCATTCTTCCTTTGAAGACAGCAACTTCCTGAAATAAATAAAGATAACGAATTATGTCATAGTTGTCGTGATTTCATGTGGGATGACATCATTTTTAATAATTATTACATAATAGTTATACAGGTTATTAAATAAGGATTCTAAATTTGTTTTTCTTTTCTTCCTACGACGTACTCTGCTTAGCCTAACCAGAGCCATCTTTATTAGCACACACCACCATCTTGGTGACATGCTGGGAAAGCCTCTATTGATCTTTTCACAAGGTTATTTATTGTCTGGGAAGAAAACCAAAAAGTTGGTTCTATCTCATGGACGGAGATGGGACATAGATAAGGGAGCACCTGCTATCCCCCCGCACTTAGACTACGTTCCAGAAATGACAGGACTTAGGTTTTGCAGAGACATCGACCATTAGTTTTTCCACTGAGACTATGCAATTTTGCTTATTCTGCATTTATTGGACTCTGTTATTTTCTTCAATAAAGGACATTGATTGTCAAGCGTTCTATTGCCAACGGAGCAGACTGAGAAGGGGATTTTAACACTAGGGCCTTTTCTTAAAAGAAGAACGGTAACCTTTCTGGTAACCATCAAAGGAACGGAGATTTCTTCGAGCTACCGGCTTGCAGCAAAGAGGTAACAGACAGATTCCCCCCACGCACCTTCACAACACCAAGGCCGTTACTTTCCCCAGAAAGGGTGCATTTTCGCATGGGAACTGGCATCCCGTCCCAAAGGGCATTGCAACTTAATTTCATCTGCGACATCGGTCACACATCGCCATTTCTCAGCGAACCTATGAGCCAGAATTATCTGGACCCAAGCCTTCCTCTGCCAAGCCATGAGGAAGCCACCCTTAGGCCACGCTAGCCAGGAGAAGCCAGCACCCCTCACCTGTGCAGCACCTGCGGGCCTCCAAATCGGGGGAAGAAGGCGCATGCCGGACGAGTGGGTCTGCCGATAATAGTGACCAGTGTGAATCTGTGTGATGGACAATGGAGAACAGAGCTCAGTGCCACCCAAGTCTTCCTCTGCCAAGCCATGAGGAAGCCACCCTTAGGCTGCGCTAGCCAGGAGAAGCCGGCACCCCTCGCCTGTGCAGCACCTGTGGGCCTTCAAATCGGGGGAAGGAGGCGCATGCTGGATGAGTGAGTCTGCTGATAATAGTGACCAGTGTGAATCTGTGTGATGGACAATGGAGAACAGAGCTGAGTGCCACCCAAGTCTTCCTCTGCCAAGCCATGAGGAAGCCACCCTTAGGCTGCGCTAGCCAGGAGAACCTGGCACCCCTTGCCTGTGCAGCACCTGCGGGCCTCCAAATCGGGTGAAGGAGGCGCATGCTGGATGAGTGAGTCTGCCGATAATAGTGACCAGTGTGAATCTGTGTGATGGACAATCGGGAACAGAGCTCAGTGCCACCCTACTGCTCACAAAATCTCATCTCATGGCCCATTAAAGCTAAAAGGTAAAGGTCACTCTTGCTTTAAAGTGAGTCATATCCGACTCTAGGGTTCAGTGCTCATCTCTGTTTGAAAGCTGAAGAGCCAGCGCTGTCTGTGTCTACAGACGTTTCCGTGGACATGTGGCAGGCATGACTAGACACCGGAAAACTGTTACCTTCCCACTGAAGTGGTACCTATTTATATACTTGCAATTTTGTTGCTTTAGAACTGCTAGGTAGGCAGGAGCTGGAACAGAGATGGGAGCTCACTCTGCTCACTCTGTCGTGCAGCATTTGGGTCTCGAACTGCTGACATGCCGACCTTTCAGTCAAGTTCAGTGTCTTAACCACTAAGCCACCGCAGTCCCATGGGTAAGACTAGAGAACCTTTAAAATCTCCTTTCCAAAAAGAGTTCTGTGATTTAAAACCGCTTTCCTTCTAGAAAGAAGAAAATAAAAATACATTTCTCTGCTCTTGCCTGCTTAGACACTGATCCCTATTTATGATCAACGACAGAAAAGCGTCTCATTTTACTGGTATTTCTTCTCTGATCCTTTTTGAATGTTTGGATGAGCTTTTAAAGGTTTTGGTACGCCGATTTGGATATACTGTTAAAACAAAAAGAAAACAGCCAAGAGATTTAAACCAAGAACAAGTTTATAACAAACTGCAACTGGCTTTGGATGTGATTCTTTGGTCAATGAAGCTGAAGCTTTTGTGCCTAAGAAGAGCAGAGAAAAGGAAAACAGCTCAAAGATGGGACATGGCCCAGAGGAAGACTGGGATAAATACAGGTGTCAGGCCAGGTGACCCTAGCGACTCAACATGGTTAACTAACCTGACAACCCTTCGAACGAACAGCCTTGGGGAGCAAAGCCCACAGGGAAGGGTGGGTAAATCCACTTGATGGAAGGCAACAGCTTCATCCATCCTGGCCTGGGGCTGAAGAGGAAGAGTTTGTGTGCCAAAAGGGCTCAGGACCAGAAAGAGACTCACGGAACTGGATCAATGGTACTTATGGGTGTCACGCTGCGATGCGGAAGGCAGATGAAAAGCCACTGCATTATATTTTCAAAACAGTTTTCATGGCTGATAGCCATGAAGAAGCCCAACGTTCGGATTCGGATATGGCAGAAAAAGAAGAAATATAAATACAGCTGCATTGAAGATGAAGGGTATAGAAATGGGCAGTATAGAAATGTAACAATACATTTAATTTAAAGGAGATTAAAAGTTGATATTGGGTATTGAATAAGAAGTATGGTAGTGAATGAAAAAATATAAAGATTAAAATAAGTTGTGGGTTGATTAGAGGTTTTGATGCATGAGTTATACCCATCATAACTGAGAAAATATTTTATATTATTGTCTTTGCCCGATAATATTTTTTTATTTTGTGTTTTTCTTGTATTATTGTAATGCGCTCTACATGAGGCTACCCTTGTCGACCATTCGGAGGCTTCAGCTGGTCCAGAACGCGGTTGCCCGGGTGGTGATGGGGCAGGTGCGTTATGCTCACGTGTCACCGCTGCTCCGGGAGCTGCACTGGTTGTCAGTGTGCCTCTGGGTGCAATTCAAGGAGCTGGTTTTGACTTTTAAAGCCTTTCCTGGCATCTCCCCAAGGCATTCTACCCGTCCTACAAGGGCAGACCGGAGAGACTCTGTGGTGGTCCCCTCGACAAGAGTCACACATCTGGCTGGGGCCAGGGGAAGAGCCTTCTCTGTGTCTGCCCCAGCCCTGTGGAACCTCTGACCATCGGAAGTGCGCCTCCAGACGGAGCTGCTCCCTTTTCGGAAGGCCCTCAAGACCAGGCTGTGCCAGCGGGTCTGGGACCCATCCTGTGGTACGGCCCAGGTCCGCTGGCTAGTCTAGCTGCCCAAGATTACAGATCATTGCTGGCGCTGTCAAATGTTTTTTATGTAGCTGTTTTTATGCATTTTTGTATGGTTTATCTGTTAACTTTTTTATACTGGTATTTATTCTGTCTTAATGGGTCGGGGAGGGTCTGGGCTGGGTTTTTAGATGTTTTTATGATTGTATGCATTATCTTATGTATATGTTGTTAGCCGCTCTGGGTGGCGCACGTGCCAGAAGAACAGGATACTAATACGAATAAATAAATAAATAAATAAAATTTTGCTGATAATCTTATTTGCTTTTCTGTATTCTGTTATTAAAATCAATAAAAAAATCTTTTTTTAAAAAAAAAAGAAATGTAACAATACATAATAAATAAATGAAATAAGCAGGTACTTGGAATTCCAGAACAAATTCTCACTCATAGAGTAACACAACCAAAAACATCCCAAACCTAAAGACCACAAAGTAGATGGATAAGAAGGAGACAACCCCTTTCCAAGGTCAACACAAAGCTATAACCCTGCATGGGGTTGTGTGGAAACTACAAAGACCCTATCTTCTCTACATCCACACATCCGCACAAGTACAGTTTACCAGCAGACGTGAAGAAGAGACACAAATTTTGAGATCTTGGAATATACTGTCCCAGGGTTAAGATATGAGAAGCTAGCACCCTTATCTCCTTGATACAAAGGGCTGAGCATTTCTCCAACTAAACTAATTGCCAAAATGAGCTGGCTAGGAAAAGAACAGTGGCTATTTGTCCATCACCCTACCTGCCTCGCAGTCAAGCAACTATCTGAACAGAGCTTGGGTCTACACACAATGCTACCTTTCAAACCAGTCCGAGTGTACACACCCAAGCTTAGGAAAGACCTTCTCTTATGGACCGTCGGATGCCGACTGTCTGGTGCTGAGGGGTTGGTTCTCCCCAAGGTATGCGGTCAGCTGCTACTCGTATCCAAACATACATTTTTCCTGAAGGTCATTTTCTCAGTTGACGGATGCGTCTCTGGCGATTCAGTAAACCGATCCTGGCATGAAACATGCGACATGCAGTACAAAGACACAGGAAATGCCAAAGCTTCTAAGGACAGCCATGACCATCTTTGTTATCACAACGCAGTAGACGGGTGGCCGTGCGGGTGAGGGCAGGAATGCGCCACAAAAGTTCAGCCAAGGGCTGGGGAAGTTAATGAAGAGCAGAGCTAGCACGGTCCACGGGGATATTACCACATAGGTGGTGAATACACCAGCCCTGACTTCTTTACACACGCTTTTCCTAAACCTCCTCTTTAGGAAACCTCCCTTTCCTTGTGCCTCATTCTGCTTGACACAAAATCTTGGCACTCCCTGCTCTGCACCCCCCAATCCAGCCTCCCCTCCCAAATCCCGGCAGTGAACGATGCTCTGTCCCACCTGTCCTGTCCCCAATCCTTTCTTATACCACCTCTCCTCCAGTGAAGAGCCCACAAAACAATGTTAGCTTCCAAAAATCCTTTGCCCCCATCATCCCTTAGACCAGTGATGGCGAACCTTGGCACTCCAGCTGTTCCTGAACTTCCAATTCCCAGAAGCCCAAGTCTCTGTGAATCCACCCACACAAATGATGTTTACTGTGAGTACGCAGTAAAGTTCAAGAAACCCTGGAGTGCCAAGGTTCGCCATCACTGCCTTAATCTCTTCCACCCTCTAAGCCACAATGGGTTTATTTTAATAAATGGGGGGAAGAGTCTTTTTTTTAAAATGCAACAAATTCCTTTTAGTACTTTTAAGCACTTTTGTGTCAGTGTCACCAACTCACACTCTAGAGTTGATAGACCACATATCCCATCATCCTTTTCCACTGGTGATGGGAGGCAGATGGGAACTCGAGCTCAACATTGGCGCAGGGCCAGAATTCATGCTCCCTTCACTGTGGCCTCCTCCTCTTGAGATGTTGGAGGGGGAGGGGAGCACAGGTCTCCAGATGTTTTGGGACCAACAGCACCCATCAGCTAATTTAACAAAACGGCAAGAGATAGGGCGGGCTGAAGAGGATGGTGGAGGGAGGACAGGGGTGCCAGGCATGCGGTGGTCCATGAGGTCGCAAAGGGTCGGAATAGACTGTGCGTCTGAACAACAAAACCCCAAAAGAGGACTAAATTTACCCAGCATCCTTACCTTTACAAGGCACTCCCCTTGGATATCTCTCAATGCCATTTCCAGGGAATCCTAAGCAGGGGAAGGCATCTCCTTGGGAATAATTACACGGCAGGCCATTAAATATTGTAATTTTCCATTCAGGAAAGTCTTTAACCTGCACATCTGGTCTGTAGGCTTGGAAGCTCTTCGGAGCTTGGAGGTCAAATTGTAAACCTTTCCCTTTCTTCCAGGGTTGGCTCAAATGTCAACCCCTCCCCATCTCTGCCCCCTCATAAGAACATAAGAACATAAGAGCAACCTTGCCAGAACAGGCCACAGGAGCCCATCATCCAGTCCAGCCTTCTGTCTCACACAGTGGCTCACCATTGGCTGCAGGGTATTCTTCCCAAGGTAGATGCCTTCACCTGTTTAGGATTCCCTGGAAATGGCATTTATTTAGAGAGATCTTGCCTAACATCCTGTTACGGTGTGGACAATGTAGATAAGGAAAAACTGTTTTCCCTATCGCACAACACTAGAACTAGGGGACACTCCATGAAACTTTTGGGTACTAGTTCTCAAACAAATAAGAGAAAGTACTTTTTCACCCAGAGGATCCCTGGTCTATGGAACTCCCTGCCAGAAGAAATGGTGACAGTGGTCAGTCTTGACAGCTTCAAGGAAGGATTAGACAAGTTCATGGAGGACAAGGGGATCCATGGCTATAATTATGGATACCTAAGGACAACCTCCGGGTTGGAGAGATAGGCAGGATATCTCTCAATGCCATTTCCAGGGAATCCTAAGCAGGTGAAGGCATCTGTTTGGGAATAAATACCCTGAAGCACATGGTGAGCCACTGTGTGAGACAGAATGCTGGACTGGATCATGGGCTCCTGTGGCCTCTTCCAGCAAGGCTGTTCTTATGTTCTATCTCTCCAACCCGGAAGTTGTCCTTAGGTATCCATTATAATTATAGCCATGGATACCCTTGTCCTTCATAAACTTGTCTAATCCTTTCTTGAAGCTGTCAAGACTGACCGCTGTCTCCACTTCTTCTGGCAGGGAGTTCCATAGACCAGGGATCCTCTGGGTGAAAAAAGTACTTTCTCTTATTTGTTTGAGAACTGCAGGGAAACCCTTGGGGGGGGGGGGGTTCTAATCTTCCCTCTTTCTGCCTTTTTAGAATCCATACCTGGCAGAAAAGCTGCCCCATGTGCTTCCACCACACTTTCTCCCTCCATGGTTGCATAACTTTGGATAATTCAGATTTTTTTTTTAAAAAAAAAAAAAGGGGGGGGAGAGGAAGAATAAATGCCGCCACCTTTAAACCCCCCCCCCCCTCCAAATAACACTTGCCATTGCAAGGCTCCAGATAGCATTTCAGTTTTCTTAAAATAAGACCACTTTTCTTTTTAAAAAAGCCTGATTGACCCTCTGAAACACGTGTCGCCCTTCAACTCGCTTTTAAACCCAGCCTGGGAGGAGGAAATCTTAGGTAACCCCCCTCCCATAGGATCGTCTTAACATTTTAATGAATCTTCACCTAAAAAACAATAAATCCTTTAATTATCATTTCCCACACACACACACACATTGAAACACGTGTCGCCCTTCAACTCGCTTTTAAACCCAGCCTGGGAGGAGGAAATCTTAGGTAACCCCCCTCCCATAGGATCGTCTTAACATTTTAATGAGTCTTCACCTAAAAAAGCAATAAAGCCGCTAATTATCATTTCCCCCTCCCCCCCCAATAACCCCCCTCACACACACACACACACACATTGAAACACGTGTCGCCCCACCTCGCATTTAAACCCAGCCGGGGGGGGGGGGAATAACCTCCCCCCCAATATTCTAGGGTTTTCTTCACCCCTTAATGAGACCTCCATAAAGCCCTTAATTGCCCCCCCAATAAAAACATTGTGAGGCGGGGGGGTTCTTCCACCCCCACCACCCCCATGAAGTAGTTCCGACCCCAATTAGTGAGCCCTTTTAATTAACCAAGACCCCCCCATGGAGGGTAACTGAGGGGGAGGCAGAAAAGGGGGTCCATTTAGCGTCAACCCCCCCCCAAAAAAAAAGACCCCCCCTCCCCCGCGGCCTGTCAATCAACCCCTCAGGGAGTTACCTCAGGAGGGCGGTTGGGGCCCCTTAAGCCTCGTCTCCTCACGGACAAACAGAAAAGGCCGCCCGAGACACGAAGGGAGGAAATGGGGTGGGGGAGAAAGAAAAAAGAGCCGCCCCCGTTTTTACCTCAACTCGGCAGTTGCGGCGGCGGCTTCGCCTCTCCTGCAGCTGCTGGCACCGCCATCTTGGTCGCGGGAAGCGGAAGGCCCCGCGTAGCCTCAGGCGGAACCCCTGCGCATGCGCTAAAGGGCGGGGGTAAGCGCCCGTGCGGCCTCAGGTGGAACTGCTGCGCATGCGCCGGAGGGCGGGGTGGAACCCGTGAAGGCAATGAGAGGGAAGGTGTGACTGTAGAGCTGCGAAACAGAAGTAGAAGGGCACCACTTCCGGGAATTAGGGTCAGGGGAGGTCATGGGTCAGGGGAGGTCATCACCCCATGTAAGGGAAATTAAGTTATGCCTTTAGTTTAGGTAAAGGTAAAGGTTTCCCTTGCTCAAAAGCCAGTCGCATCCTTCTCTAGGGTTCAGTGCTCATCTCTGTTTCCAAGCCGAAGAGCCAACGCTGTCTGCTTCTGCAGACGTTTCCGTGGTCATGTGGCAGGCATGACTAGACACCGGAGCGCATGAAACGCTGTTACCTTCCCACCGAAGTGGTCCCTATTTATCTACTTGCAATTCCTTGCTTTCGAACTGCTAGGTTGGCAGGCGCCTCTAGTTTACAGATTAATTTTAAATATTTTGTCAGAAAGATCAACAAGTGGGTCCTGGAGCAAATTTAACCCTGGACTGTCTCTGTAGGTGTAGGAATGCATTAGATTGACCTGAGCAGATTCATATATTAAACACATTATTTAATAGTGAGGATTCTAAACTGGGGCGAGTCAGACTCAAACCTGCAACGTGGAAGAATCCTCTAACTTGATTAATAGAGATTCACCTTTTACCTAATTGTTCTGACCTGCAAGTGACTTGCTCAGGTTGACCTAAAAGACTAATCTCTTCCCTGTTTAAATTTAACCACTTACTACTTTGAAGTTAGAATATCTCCCTTTAAATTAAGACTATTTTAAGCCGAAAAGTAAAGACCAGCAAGGCCAGGAAACCTGGATTAGCTATTGCAGAAAAACAGGTTAAGCATCTCTGCAGAAATTCACGTACTAACTGGCTATTTAATGACTGTAAAATAAAGCTTGAATCAACCGTTTCCCCAATCTTGAAGGTGTCTGTCGTCTCTTTTCCGTCCTGAGAAGCAAGCCAACGCAGCATGTAGGCACAAATAATGAACCTGAGGCTGCCCTGCTTCGGCCACATAGCGAGAAGGGGAGAATCTCTGGAAAAGACAACAATACTGGAGGATGTGGGAGGCAGCAGGGAAAGAGGAATAGCCAAATGTGAGATGGATGTACTCCCTAAAGGAAACCACCACTTGGCTGCTGAGGAAGGACAGGACATCTTGGAAAGCTCTCATTCATTCACACTGGCACCATAACTCACAGAGGGCAGGGCATACGAATGAAGTGGGTGATATCTCAGCCCCGCTGTTTCAATTGAATCAAGCCTGCCTGATCCCACTGCTGAAGGAGCAGGGGGTGGGGGTGCGGAGCCACGTTAAGTAAAAGGTAAAGGGTTCCCTTGCTCGAAAGCCAGTCGTATCCGACTCTAGGGTGCAGTGCTCATCTCTGTTTCTAAGCCGAAGAGCCAGCGCTGTCTGCTTTTGCAGACATTTCCGTGGCCATGTGGCAGGCATGACTAGACACCGGAGCGCACGGAACGCTGTGACCTTCCCACCGAAGTGGTCCCTATTTATCTACTTGCAATTTCTTGCTTTCGAACTGCTAGGTTGGCAGGAGCTGGGACGAAGACGGGAGCTCATTTCCGTCCTGCAGTACTCGGGAATCGAACTGCTGACCTTCCGCTTCCCAGTCAGCGTCTTAGCCACTCGAGCCACTGCAGTTCCCTTTAGACTGCAGCTAATTCTTGAAGCCCTTGCCCGCCCCTGCCCCCAAAAAACAACAACAACAGCTTTATAAATTTTTAGAAGCCATGAAAAGGGGTACAAATTAAAATAAATTAAATAAATTTACAGTCCATGAAGGCTTCTGTCCAAAAAAAAAAAAACCTACTAGTCGGTGTGGCAAGATTTCTTATTGTTTCCTCTGCAACCTACTAACATGGGGACCTTCTTTGTGATTCAAAGCCTTCTTTGTGATCCCCTCGCCGGGCAGCTAACAGACAAAAACTGTTAAAAAAAACTTTAAAAACCATGTGCAAAGAACCCCATTTAAACATTTAAAACATCTTCAGCATTAAAAACCCACCCATCCCATCCCCAAAAGGAGAGGGGGAATCTTTTATATAAGCCATCAACGCCCCACACCTGCCCAGCCAGCCAGGTTTTAAGATTTTTCCTAAAGGGCAGCAATTCCATCTGCAGTCGTAACTCAGATGGCATGAAGTTCCAAGGGCCGGAGCAGACACAGAGAAGGCTCTGCGCCTTGTGCGAGAGAGACGGACCCCTCTAGCCGATGGTACAAGTAGAGAGTCCCTCCGGTCCGCTCTGGTTGGATGGGCAGACATTTTTGGGGAGACGCGGTCTCTTAGGTATCCTGGCCCATTACCATGTAGGGCTTTAAAGGTCATCACCAGCACCTTGAATTGCACCCAGAGGCAAACTGGTAGCCAGTGCGGCTCCTGGAGCAATGGTGAGGCGCGGGCATAGCGCATGCACCCCATTGCCACCCGGGCAGTCGCATTCTGCACCAGCTGCAACCTTTGAATGGTCGTCAAATGCAGCCCCATGTAGAGCGCATTACAGTAATCTAGTCTGGAGGTGACCAGAGCGTGTAGGACTGTGAGCAAGGAGTCCAGGAACGGGCGCAACTGGCGAATTACATGGAGCTGTGCAAAAGCCCTCCTGGCCATGAGTGCCCCTAATCCATAGCCACTCAGTCTTGTGGTAGCCCATTGGCTGCCAACCAGACCCCAACAGCCTCCAGACACCTGGATAGGACTTTGACAGCATCGCTTAGATCACCACGGGCCGAGATGTACAGCTGAGTATCACCAGCATACTGATGATACCTCACCCCGTGGGAATGGATGATCTCACCCAGTGGCTTCATGTAGATGTTAAATAGGAGAGGAGAAAGTACAGAGCTCTGAGGCACCTCATATTGGAGGGGCCTAGGGCTGGACCTCTCACTCTCCAACCACACCGACTGGGTCCGACCTTTCAGGAATAATGATAATGATAATGATAATGATAATGATAATGATAATGATAATGATAATGATAATGATAATGATAATGATAATGATAATGATAATGATAATAATTTTTTATTTATGTCCTGCACTTTCTCAGCCGAAGCCGACTCAAGGCGGCCATTATAACATCCTGGAAAACCAGAACCACAAGTGCTCTGGATCCCCAATCCTTTGAGCCTTTTCAGAAGGATACCGTGGTTGATGGTATCAAAAGCCGCTGAGAGGTCAAGATGAGCAAGGACGGACAGATGACCTCCATCCACTCCCACCAGAGATCATCCATCAGTGCGACCAATGCCGTCTCTTTACCATATCCGGGCCTGAATCCTGACTGACAGGGGTCCAGATAATCCGCTTCATCCAGGACCCCCTGCAACTGATGCGCCGCCACCTTCTTCAAAACCTTCCCTAAAAAGGGAAGGTTGGACACTGGTCTGTAATTGGATAACACTGCTGGGTTGAGAGAAGATTTCTTCATAGCCAGCTTTTGCTCTGCAGAGCCCAGAAATGCTGCTTCTGTTTTCATAACAGGAGGCATGGGTATTTTGTAAGGCCAATATCTCTCCATGACACACTTGAGACAAAATCACCCTCAAACACTTTGTATTACAACAGGGAGAGTTTGAAACTACACTGTGTATCTGGTACAAGCCTTTTCTTTCCCAGATACTGTGAAACTAAATTGAGAATGTACAATCTGGAATAGGAGTGGGTGAGAAGTGATATCGCAGTCCGTGAAACACAGAAAGTCTTGGTTTTTAGTTTTATTTGTGTGGCTGTTGTCAAGGGAGGGACTGCAAGGGCTTAGTGGTTAAGATCATACCTGTCAAGTTTTGGATTTGGAAATAAGGGAAATTTCCCGGCAAATGCGGGATACTTGACAGCGATGCTTATCCTTTGCTGCCCTCCAATGGTGGCAATAGGGCATTGCAGTCTAATTAATAAGGGATGACGGTGGGAAAGAGGGTAAAATAAGGGGTTTTCCCGGCCAAAAAGGGATACTTGACAGCTATGCTTATCCTGTGCTGCCCTCCAATGGTGGCAATAGGGCATTGCAGTCTAATTAATACGGGATGACGGCAGGGAAAGAGGGTAAAATAAGGGGTTTTCCTGGCAAATGCGGGATACTTGACAGCTATGCTTATCCTGTGCTGCCCTCCAATGGTGGCAATAGGGCATTGCAGTCTAATTAATAAGGGATGACGGCGGGAAAGAGGGTAAAATAAGGGGTTTTCCTGACCAATAAGGGATACTTGACAGTTATGCTTATCCTGTGCTGCCCTCCAATGGTGGCAATAGGGCATTGCAGTCTAATTAATATGGGATGACGGCGGGAAAGAGGGTAAAATAAGGGGTTTTCCTGGCAAATGCGGGATACTTGACAGCTATGCTTATCCTGTGCTGCCCTCCAATGGCGGCAATAGGGCATTGCAGTCTAATTAATAAGGGATGACGGCGGGAAAGAGGGTAAAATAGGGGGTTTCCCCGGCCAATAAGGGATACTTGACAGCTATGCTTATCCTGTGCTGCCCTCCAATGGTGGCAATAGGGCATTGCAGTCTAATTAATACGGGATGACGGCGGGAAAGAGGGTAAAATAGGGGGTTTTCCTGGCCAATAAGGGATACTTGACAGCTATGCTTATCCTGTGCTGCCCTCCAATGGCAGCAATAGGGCATTGCAGTCTAATTAATATGGGATGACGGCGGGAAAGAGGGTAAAATAAGGGGTTTTCCTGGCCAATAAGGGATACTTGACAGCTATGGTTAAGACGCTGAACTTGACAACTATGAATGGGTATCCTCTGTCACTTATTTGGTCCTTGTAGCTTCCAGAATCATCTCGAGTTAGATTTCTGATCTCTCATCGTTTGCAATCTCTGGAGGCCTTCAGTCGCCCTTCAAGGGCTCAGAGCTTTATCGCGAGTTTGCATTGCTCCCTGGGGTGTGAAATGGCTCCTAATGAGGATAGGTTGGAATGGGGGCTGTGGAAGCATCCTGCCCTCCACAATCCAGTGGCAGGTTGGTAGTCCCAGTCTCCCTGGCCTCTGGAGCTGGGGTTTTACTTCCCGGAAGACCCCCTGCTCAGCGGGGCCAGGGAGAACTCCTCTGGAGGACTACTGTGCCCATTCCTGTCCAGGATATTATATACCCTTCATCTTCCGCATAATCCGATGAGGGGTCCCTCCCCTGGCAAAGGAAGGCTGGCTTTGCAAATGCCAAACAAGGGGGTTCATCTTGAACCCCTGGATCTATACACAGATCCCCCCCCTCCCTGTCCTGTTTGATGCATGCCTTTGGGAAGAGGATGCACAGCCCAAGGAAGAGGAAGCTGGTCCTGCACGCCACCCCACAGCACCAGCAGGCTACGACTTCTGCCAGGCAAGGAATCAGGAGGGAGACAGGGGGTGGGCAGAGGCCTTTTTTTGCCGCCTGAAGCAAAGCACAGGGTCCCTCTACCCCCCTCAAGTTACAGGTCCAAAGCATCTGAGCCTTCAACCCCGCCCAAGAACTACTATCCTCCTCTTCCTCCTCCACCACATCATCCAACAACAGACCAAGCCAGCCCACAACGGCTCACACCTCCCGACCTTCCAGTTTCCCCTCCTGCTCATACCTGTCAAGCGCAGCTCTGGAGATTACAGGACGTTTCTGCGCAGGTCCCTTCTACGCATGCGTAGAAGGCTTTTACGCATCCCCTTCTGCACAGAAGGCTTCTACGCATGCTTAGAAGGGTTCTACACATGCGTAGAAAGGACCTGCACAGAAGCGATGCACAGTAACTCCTTTCCAAATTACGGGATAGCGGCAGCTCTGGGCAGGAAATGGAGAAAATCGGCGCATAAATACGGGAAATCCCGGCCAATCCGGGACACTTGATAGGTATGCTCCTGCTTGGGGCAGTTGTCTCACTCCGTCCAACTGCAGAGCCGGCCCTGGGTTCAAGGCTAGTCACGGAGGACTCATCCACCTTCCACAGCTTGGCAGCGCACAACTCACCTGGCAAAGGATGCGCCAAGAGCAGCCCAAGGAACCACCACCACATCGTGGCTTCTTCTTGCCTCCCTTCTGCTCTGGTTTTTCTTCTCTTCCTCCTCTGCCGGTTGAGAGCACATCAAAGCAAGAACTTCCTTCCTTTTGCAGCTTCCGTTTATCCAGGACCCAAACCAAACCAGTGGCTGTTGCATGAACATCTTTCTCACAGGTCACAGTTGGGGACAAAGGATGTCAGAGAGAGCCCACGGCACCATTTCATGTGGCCCACCACCACCTCCACCACACCAGCAAGTGCCATATGGTGGAGGAAGGGCAAAGTGGCCATCCGGCCCCCGAAGCTGTCTGAGGGAGCGTGACCCGGCCACCAATTTTAAAAGGTTGAGAACTGTGTGTTGAGCCTGTGGGGGGAACCCCCGCCCCACTCCTTATGGTCAGATCAGCTTATCTGTGCCCAGCTGCATTTCCGCCAGCCTAAAACCCCTCTACTGTATTGAGCTTCCATTCCCGGAGTCTTGGGGAACAGAGAAAGCCTTTCACGACCAAGCGGGGGTTCCCAACCTATGGCCCGTGGGCTGGATTTGGCCCATGGCACCATTCCATGTGTCCTCCCACCACTCCAAGGGCATTAAAGAAACAAAAATGGCCACCCCTTTGAAGGTGTTGGGACAAAATGGCTGCCCCCATCGCGCAGGCAGTGCAAAATGGCCATCTGACTCTGAAAGCTGGTTGAGATGGCATGACCTGGCCCGCAACTTGAAAAGGTTGGGAACCCCGATCTTAGGTAGCCAAATGACGATAGAGCAAAAGGCGCATCCTGGCACATAATGCAAACACCGCGGAGCCTTTCCCACCAGTCACTCGACCTTATTGAGAGGAGATTGGAAAGAGAAGATGCTAGCTTGGGCATGGATAAAGAAGATGTCTCTTGGGGGCTGAGGGGGCAGGACCCCCTTTCCTACTAAAGGGTGAAGGCATGGCTTCTTTCTGGAGCTCAAGGTCTACCTAAAGGAGAGACCCACATCTGGTCCGGCCAGCTGGAGGCAATATGTGTGGTCCAGTATGATGGGTTGGGACAGAACTGGGGTAGCCTGACCCCAAATGGGAGTGAGCGATGCCCCCTCCAACACCCACCACCATAGGTAGTCCTTCTTAGCTGACCAATACGCAAGGGCCGCTCATGGCCCCTTGAGACCCCATCCTAGAACCCCAGACCGTCAGAATAAGGTACTCAAAAGCCCCTTGGAAAAAACCGACATGGCCTGTAAACCTGTGGCCCATGGGCCAGATCCAGCCCGCTTCGTTTCTTGTACCTCCCTATGGCCTGCACCACCACACCCGGAAGTGCCATGTGGTGGAGGAAGGGCAAACTGGCCGTCCATGAAACTGTCTGAGGGAGCATGACCTGGCCCCTGGCTTTAAAAAGGCTGAGCATTCCTGTTGTGGAGTCAATTTGTGGCTTAGGGTGACCCTTCCTGAGGCTTCCTAGGTAAAAAGAATGCACAGAAGTGGTTTTACCATCTCATTCCTGCAGGGGGCGCCCCAGGACCGCTGTACCACTTGGAACAGGTGGCTGTTACCAACCTTCCCCTCTTCAGGTACTTAGTAAAGGTAAAGGTTTCCCTTGCTCGAAAGCCAGTCGTATCCGACTCTAGGGTGCAGTGCTCATCTCTGTTTCTAAGCCGGAGAGCCAGCGCTGTCTGCTGCTTATGCAGACGTTTCCATGGTCATGTGGCAGGCATGACTAGACACCGCAGCGCACGGAGCGCTGTTACCTTCCCACCGAAGTGGTCCCTATTTATCTACTTGCAATTTCCTGCTTTCAAACTGCTAGGTTGGCAGGAGACTGCTAGGTTGGCCTCCTCTGCACTTTTCCCAGCTCCATCATATCCTTCTGGAGATAGGTATGGCGGCCAGAATTGCACACAGTGTTCCAGATGGAGCATCACCATAGCACCTTAAGCTGCTCCAATATGGGGTGCCCCAGCGACTTGCACTGCGTTTTCTCCTTCATCGGCTTCAGTCCCTGCAAGGGGTGAAAAAACAACAGGAGGGTCAGGAAACGGCATCCTTGGCCCCGCTGGAGGGACCCTGGGACCTCGAGGTCTGGTTTCCATGACTAGAAGAAGATGCAAAGGGGGCCTTTTCAGTTTTGAAGAAAAAAACCAAACCCCTTTTCCTCCCATAATGAGAATAGGTTGGAACGGAGATTTTGTGGAAGCCTCCTGCCCTCCACTATCCAGGAGGAAGTGGCTAACCCACAGTCGCCACGGCCTCTTGAGCTCTGGGGCTTTCCCTACTCCTGTCCAGGTGTGCATATATACCAAACCTGTCAAGTATTCCTTATTGGCCAGGAAAACCTCTTATTTTACCCTCTTTCCCACCGTCATCCCTTCTTAATTAGACTGCAATGCCCTATTGCCGCCATTGGAGGGCAGCACAGGATAAGCATAAGAACATAAGAACAGCCTTGCTGGAACAGGCCACAGCCCATCCAGTCCAGCATTCTGTCTCACACAGTGGCTCACCATTTCCTTCAGGGTATTCCCAAGCAGATGCCTTCACCTGCTTAGGATTCCCTGGAAATGGCATTGAGAGATATCCTGCCTATCTCTCCAACCCGGAGGTTGTCCTTAGGTAGCCATAATTATAGCCATTGATAGCCTTGTCCTCCATGAACTTGTCTAATCCTTTCTTAAAGCTGTCAAGACTGACAGCTGTCACCACTTCTTCTGGCAGGGAGTTCCATAGACCAGTAATCCTCTGGGTGAAAAAGTACTTTCTCTTATTTGTTTGAGAACTAGTACCCAAAAGTTTCATGGAGTGTCCCCTAGTTCTAGTGTTGTGCGATAGGGAAAACAGTTTTTCCTTATCTGCTTTGTCCACACCGTGCATGATTTTATAAACTTCAATCAGGTCACCTCTTAGACGCCGTCCATCGTTCAAGAGTGAAGAGGCTGTCAAGTATTCCTTATTGGCCAGGAAAACCTCTTATTTTACCCTCTTTCCCGCCGTCATCCCTTATTAATTAGACTGCAATGCCCTATTGCCGCCATTGGAGGGCAGCACAGGATAAGCATATCTGTCAAGTATCCCGTATTGGCCGGGGAAACCCCTTATTTCCAAATCCAAAACTTGACAGGTATGATATATACCAGTCATCTTCCACAAGCCTCTTAATCCAATGAGGGGGTCTCTCTCCCCACCCCCTCACAAAGGAAGGCTGGCCTTGCAAATGCCAAACAAGGGGATCCATCTTGAACCCCTGGATCTATACACAGTCTCATGTTGCCCACAGCCAGGGGTGTACTGGGCACCTTGGGAGGGCAGTGGACTTGTAGTGATGGGGTGCCTATTGGGGAGGGCGGAGAAATCCCATACATTCCCACTACCTCTGTATGGGGGGCATACAAGGACGAGTCCCTGTATCCCTGTGGGCCAGCACACCACTGCCCACGGCCCCTTCTAGGGACCCACTGAAGAAGAAGCTGAGTCTGCACGCCACCCCACAGCACTGGCAGGCTACGACTCCTGCCATGCAAGGAATCAGGAGGGAGACTGGGGGTGTGCAGAGGCTTTTTTTGCCGCCTGAAGCACAGGACAGGGTCCAAAGCATCTGAGCCTTCAACCCTGCCCAAGAGCTACTATCCTCCTCCTTCACATCATCCAACAACTGACCAAGCCAGCCCACAACGGCTCACACCTCCCGACCTTCCAGTTTCCCCTCCTGCTTGGGGCAGTTGCCTCGCTCCATTCAACCACAGGTTCAAGGCCTCCTGCTAGCCACGGAGGACTCATCCACCTTCCACAGCTTGGCCGCGCACAACTCACCTGGCAAAGGATGCGCCAAGAGCAGCCCAAGGAACCACCACCACATCGTGGCTTCTTCTTGCCTCCCTTCTGCTCTGGTTTTTCTTCTCTTCCTCCTCTGCCGGTTGAGAGCACATCAAAGCAAGAACTTCCTTCCTTTTGCAGCTTCCGTTTATCCAGGACCCAAAACAAACCAGTGGCTGTTGCATGAACATCTTTCTCACAGGTCACCGTCGGGGACAAAGGATGTCAGAGAGAGCGTGACAAGGACATGACATCTCCCTACAGAAACACTGAAGTTCCCACCGTAATCTTCAAGCTCCCTTTTGTTACACTTATGGCATTGCATCAAAGCATTTTGTTCTCATGAAAGCAGGGATTCTCAACCTGTGGCCCACAGGCCAGATGCGGCCCACAGCACCATTTCATGTGGGACCCCTCTCACCGCCTCCACCACACCTGGAAGTGCCATGTAGCGGAGGAAGGGCAAAATGGCCGTCCGGTCCCCGAAGGTGTGGCTCCTTTCTGGAGCCCGGGGTTTTTACCTGAAGGAGAGATCCACATCTGGCTTGGGCAGCTGGAGGCCCCAGTTGCCAGAAACCACTAAGCCCAGTCCAGTTTGTTGGACCAGTTTGATGACCCCCATGGAAGTGAGAGATGCCCCCTCCGAGGGTCTCCAACACCCACCACCCTAGGAGGGCCTTCTTAGCTAACCAATATGTAAGGGCCACTCAGGGTCCCTTGAAATCCTATCGCACATCTCCAGAACCAGGTACCCAGAAGCATCCCCCCCAACAGTAAATCCACCGAAGCAGTCCCTATTTTATCTACTTGCAATTTGATTTGATTTGATCTATTCGATTTGTATGCCGCCCACTCAGATACGCCAACTCAGGGTGGCTCACAAAAAAAATCACAACATAAATCAACAATATACAAAGCAAATATGCAATAATACAATATACAAAACTCAACCTACAAAACAATACATTAGTAAACACAATAATACAATATAAACAATAATTATACCATATTCAGTTTCTTGCTTTCGAACAGCTAGGCTGGCAGCAGCTGTGACAGAGACAGGAGCTCACTCTGTCAGGCGGCACTCAGGTCTCGAACAGCTGACCTGCCAACCTTCCAGTCGTGAGACTCAGCGCTTTAACCACTTGAACCAGAAAGAATACATAGAAGTGATTTTACCATCTCCTTCCTGCAGGAGGCACCACACGGCCACTGTACAACTTTGAACAGGTGGCTGTTACCAAACTTTCCCTTGTTAGGTAAAGGTAAAGGTTTCCGTTGCTCGAAAGCCAGTCGTATCCGACTCTAGGGTGCAGTGCTCATCTCTGTTTCTAAGCCGAAGAGCCAGCGTTGTCTGCTTCTGCAGACGTTTCTGTGGTCATGTGGCAGGCATGACTAGACACCGGAGCGCACGGAACGCTGTTACCTTCCCACCGAAGTGGTCCCTATTTATCTACTTGCAACTTCTTGCTTTCGAACTGCTAGGTTGGCAGGAGCTGGGACAAAGACGGGAGCTCATTTCCGTCCTGCAGTACTCGGGAATCGAACTGCTGACCTTCCGCTGCCCAGTCAGCATCTTAGCCACTTGAGCCACTGCATACACTGAGTCCCTTGTTAGGCACTCAAAAAGCATTTAAATCATGTCTATCTTTAAATTTAGGACTGCAGCGGCTGAGTGGTTAAGAAGCTGTCCATGACGAGTGGAAGGTTGGCTGGTCAGCAGTTTGAGAACCGAGTGCAGCGTGGTGGAGTGAGCTCCTGTCGTCTGCCCCAGCTCCTGCCAACCTAACAGTTGGAAAGCATGAAATTGCAAGTAGATAAATAGGGACCACTTTGGCAGGAAAGGTAACAGTGTTTCCTGCACTCCAGCGTCTAGGCTTGCCTGCCACATGACCGCAGAAACATCTGCAAACGCAAACAACGGTGGCTCTTGGGCTGTAAACAGAGATGACAACCACTTCTAGAAATGACACCCAAAATGGGAAAGGTAAACAGCGTTACGTGCCTGGCACATGACCACATAAACGTCTGCAGAAGCAGACAGCGCTGGCTCCTCGGCTATGAAATGGAGATGAGCACTGAGCCCTAGAGTCGGATATGACTGGCTTAGCCTTGGAGCACAAAATGAAGGAGGCAAATGGAGTTTTGCCAGAACTGATCATCGCAAACACCCTCTTCCAACAACCTAAGAGCCGACTCTACACACGGACATCACCCGATGGCCAACCCCGAAATCAGACTTTATTGAGTGAAACTGTCTCATGTTTGGCATTCCTCAATCCCTGCTGTCTTCATGTGTTTTTTTTTTTAATTCTTGCCTTTTCAAGGGAGTTTTGCCTTCTTACATTATAGGCTTAGTCATAGTTGTGACACTATTAATCTTAAATAGTAATTTTACTACTCCTTAACTCTCAGCAGAAATGCTCCTTTTTTAAATATATGTTTAAGTACGCTTTTTTAACTTCTGTTTCTTGATATAGTTTAAGTATCCTCATTTTTAACTTCTGTTCTTTTTGTCATATTATGCTGGTCTTGGACCATAATAAAGACTGGTGGGTTGACCTTACAACATGTTCAAAATAGGGCAGCCTCTGTTACAACAGGTGGGCTTTGATTTACCCTATGGCCAGTGGTGTGGGAAGCTTTAGAACTTGCCAAAAAACCCAAGAATTAGCTGCCAGGGGTTCCAAACCTAAGGCCTGTGGGCCGGATTTGCCCTCTGGCACCATTTCATGTGCCCCTCCAAGCATGCCTGTCAAGTTTTGGATTCGGAAATAAGGGAAATTTCCCGGCCGATACGGGATACTTGACAGCGATGCTTATCCTGTGCTGCCTTCCAATGGCGGCAATAGGGCAATACCGCCACCGCGTTGCCTGCCCCGGGACCCACTTCATCGGCCCGGGGATGCGGGGCAGCTGCGTCGCCCACGCCCCTCCCGTGCTTGAGCCAGGAGGGGTTGAAAAGGAGCAGACGCCGGACCTGCCGCTACCGCCGCCGCGTTGCCTGCCCCGGGACCCACTTCATTGGCCCGGGGAAGTGGGGCAGCTGCGTATGAACTTTGTTTAAGTGTATGCTGTATTTTTTTTTCTTTTCTTTTTTGAATTGTATTCTGTAATTTTGAAACTGTGTAATTTTCTATGATATGTTGTGAAGCCGCCCTGAGTCGGCTTAGTGCTGAGTTGGGCGGGGTACAAATTAAATTGATTGATTGATTGATTGATTGATTGCAGTCTAATTAATAAGGGATGACGGCAGGAAAGAGGGTAAAATAAGGGGTTTTCCTGGCCAATAAGGGATACTTGACAGCTATGCTTAACCTCTGCTGCCCTCCAATGGCGGCAATAGGGCATTGCAGTCTAATTAATAAGGGATGACGGCAGGAAAGAGGGTAAAATAAGGCGTTTTCCTGGCCAATAAGGGATACTTGACAGCTATGCTTAACCTCTGCTGCCCTCCAATGGCGGCAATAGGGCATTGCAGTCTAATTAATAAGGGATGACGGCGGGAAAGAGGGTAAAATAAGGGGTTTTCCCAGCCAATACGGGATACTTGACAGCTATGCTTATCCTGTGCTGCCCTCCAATGGCGGCAATAGGGCATTGCAGTCTAATTAATAAGGCATGACGGTGGGAAAGAGGGTAAAATAAGGGGTTTTCCCGGCCGATACGGGATACTTGACAGCTATGCTTATCCTGTGCTGCCCTCCAATGGCGGCAATAGGGCATTGTAGTCTAATTAATAAGGGTTGACTGCGGGAAAGAGGGTAAAATAAGGGGTTTTCCCAGCCAATAAGGGATACTTGACAGCTATGCTTATCCTTTGCTGCCCTCCAATGGCGGCAATAGGGCATTGCAGTCTAATTAATAAGAGATGACGGCAGGAAAGCGGGCAAAATAAGGGGTTTTCCCGGCCAATAAGGGATACTTGACAGCTATGCCTCCAAGGGCATTCAGGAACTAATGCAGGCAAGGCAAAATGGCCGTCAAGCCCTCAAAGCTGACTGAGAGCGCATGACCCGGCGCCCAGCATGAAAAGGTTGGGAACCCCTGTCAATCTACCCCTGTAGCCCAGTGCATTTGGAGTCCAAAGGTGCTCGTTTCCTCTTGAGAAAGTCTGCTTAACCCTTTCCTTTTGCAATCCTAGTAACATTCATGGGTCCTCTTTAGTTTCATGCATATGATCCAGTTTCTCCATGCACATAACGGACCACCAGCAGGGACCATTTACACTGGTTTACTCGTCAGGGTGATGACCAGATCCTGCCTGCCACGTTGCCGCTGAAGGATCAGGCTGGAGCACACACAAGCGTAGGTCATATAAAAACAGCTTCGCCTATTTTTGCGACGCTTCAGTGTGTCTTAATCCAGAGTCGCATTTCATCAGCTTGCATCGCATTAAAGAGGAACTGGGGTGGTGGGGCAGGAAAGGGGCCAACGGTGGCTTTCTCAATGCGCTGCCGACATGTGGCTTGGGATCAGGTGGCAGAAACCTGATGCGTGCAGACCCATGCGGTGGTGTTGGCAGCCACTGTGGATCGTGGCCCTCTTCGCCCTGCCAGGTGAGTCCAGAGGGTTTTCTTTCCAATGACCTTCTCCAAAATCTCTTGCATGGGGTTGAGACCTCTCAGCGCATACCTGCGCATGACAATGGATAGAAACACTCCGAAAGAGGAACTTTTGGTTCTGCTTCTGAATTTATACATACTGTATATGTATATGGGACCAATTTCTGTAGAACAGAAACATTTCCCATTTGGGCACGGCAAGCTTGCAAAGGTTGTACATGGCCGAAGTGGTCCCTATTTATCTACTTGCAATTTCTTGCTTTTGAACTGCTAGGTTGGCAGCAGCTAGGATGGAGATGGGTGTTCAAACGGTCATGCAGTGCGCAGGTCACAGACAGACAGACAGGCAAAACATATTTATACATACTTACAATATTTTAAAACTGATATAACTGTTTCCGTGCGTTCCGGTGTCTAGTCATGCCTGCCACATGGCCACGGAAACGTCTGCAGAAGCGGACAGCGCTGGCTCTTCGGCTTAGAAACAGAGATGAGCACTGCACCCTAGAGTTGGATACGACTGGCTTTCGAGCAAGGGGAACCTTTACCTATAACTGTTTGTGAACATTCATTAAGACATGAATGATGTAAAACCCTAAAGGTAAAGGTTTCCCTTGCTCGAAAGTCAGTCGTACCCAACTCTAGGGTGCAGTGCTCATCTCTGTTTCTAAGCCGAAGAGCCAGCGCTGTCTGCTTCTGCAGACATTTCTGTGGTCATGTGGCAGGCATGACTAGACACCGGAGCGCACGGAACGCTGTTACCTTCCCACCGAAGTGGTCCCTATTTATCTACTTGCAACTTCTTGCTTTCGAACTGCTAGGTTGGCAGGAGCTAGGATGAAGATGGGAGCTCATTTCCGTCATTTATTTCTGGTAGCACCGATCTCTCCAATCTCCCCGGGGGTGGATACGAGATTTGCTGAGATGACCACACCAGGGAGGACTATTCCATAACTATTTGTTCTTACAGCTGAATGGAGCTCCCATGGCTGGAAGCAGTCAATGAATGAATGAATGAATGAATGAATGAATGAATGAATATTTAGATACCCTCAACCTGGAATGGTCCAGATGTTGGTTCAACCCAGAGTTGCAAAGGCATGGAGTTCGTGAATGCTCAACAGCCATAAAATGGCCAGAGGATCAACTCTTTCAACATCTTCGCCATTGACTTACTCAGCCACAATGAAACAGCAAAAACGCAGCTTCCATGTTGTTTTGCAACCAGAGTAACGAACCAGAGCACCGATCTGTAACTCATGGGGTATTCACACAAAGGTCCATGCCAGGGGTCAAAGAGACCCATTGAAGCAAATTATGGATGTCTCCAAACGACCCATGGGTTCAAATGGACTAAACCTACTTTAGCATAATAAGTTACAGCTAGAGGAAGCCTGTCTGAATCAGTGGAACCTAAGGCTGAAAATGTACATACTGTACATATACATCGGCATTATTTGGTATTTTTACAATGTTTCTTTTATGTTCTCTCTCCACCTTCCTCTGGGTCAGCCTCATGGTCATTGTCCTCCTCCTCTTTCCACATAAGGCTTGTGCGATATGGCATCCCAAGGTTTTCTATCCAAACGATCAAACCACTTTATTTGTTGTCTGTTTGTAAAGATGAGTTCTATTCCAACCCTTTCCTTATAATCTCATTCCTGATGTCATCCCTTCCCATCACCCCAGCAACCTTCCTCAGACATCTCATTTCCGTGGGGACCAACTTTATGTTTTGCTGCTAAGTGTCCACATTTGGCACTGGTAACAATAAAGTGGGAAGGAATATGATTTGTACGAGGTGTTTCTTTGCGCTGGTTGGTATTCGGCTGGTGACGAAAGGAGACAATTATGAGATGGAGAGATCAGACTCGATACAGACTAGGTGTTTATTTATTCCACTAGATGGGTTAGTCATGCATTCCTCCCGCTTCGGAAACCTGAATAAAATCTGGCTGCACATGTGTGCTCTAGTCATGCCTGCCACATGACCACGGAAACATCTGCAGAAGCAGACAGCGATGGCTCTCCGGCTTTGAAATAGAGACGAGCACTGAACCCTAGAGTCGGATATGACTGGCTTTCGAGCAAGGGAAACCTTTATCTTGTTACTGGACTTATTGGGTCAAAAATTGATTTCCGAAAAACCAATGCAGAGAAGGTCGCGGCGGAGGCCATGGGTTGAAAAGCCGCATTAAAGCCGTGCCAGTGTCCTGCTTTTCATCTCACATGTGTCCCATTCAAGAGATTTTCCAAGGTCCGTTTTGAGCATGAAGGACTTTTCAACATCTACCCTCCGGTGCTCCCTGGGCAATAATCTGTGTTATCTCTGGCTTGCATGTGGAGAGGAAAGCAAAGTTTTTCAAAGACCCAGCGATGGGTTCCAGGTTGCGTCTGGCCCCAAAGTGGCGCCGCTTAATCCCAAGAGGTGGGTAGATAAAAGAGGAATTAATGAACGGGTGGACAAAGAGACCAATTTCCGCAATGGAAATTCCAACAAATCTCTCCCGACCCCAAAAGCATGCCAGGTTTCGCGAATTAATTAAGAAAAACAGTCAAGGCATATTCAAATGTCTTTCTCTGTTATTCACTGCTTTAAGAAAGGTTTCCCTTGCTTGAAAGCCAGTCGTATCCGACTCTAGGGTGCAGTGCTCATCTCTGTTTCTAAGCCGAAGAGCCAGCGCTGTCTGCTTCTGCAGACGTTTCCGTGGTCATGTGGCAGGCATGACCAGGAGCGCACGGAACGCTGTGACCTTCCCACCGAAGTGGTCCCTATTTATCTACTTGCAATTTCTTGCTTTCGAACGGCTAGGTTGGCAGGAGCAGGGATGAAGACGGGAGCTCATTTCCGTCCTGCAGTACTCGGGAATCGAACTGCTGACCTTCCGCTTCCCAGTCAGAGTCTTAGCCACTTGAGCCCTGCAGCAAAGAAAGGTGAAGAAGTCTCATAAATCTAGGCTGGGATTTTCACCTTTATGTTTAAATCGTCTTGAGGGGTTCTCAACCTTTCCAAGTCAGGGGCCAGGTCACGCTCCCTCGAACAGTTGGCGGGCCGGACTGGTGCGCCAACCACCACTGTCATCAGCTCTTGCGAACACATTTACAACAGCTGGGAATGAGTCCGTGGCTGTCGGTAAGCGCATTTATGATGGGCATAAATGAGTCCACAGCCGATCCCACTGGTGACAGCTAGAGTGATTATTTGGTGCTGTGGGCCGAATCCAGCCCACAGGGCCATAGGTTGAGAACCCCTGGTCTAAATCAACTTTGCGGTCTGAGGAATGGCCTTCCAGGGTTCTTTCTCTACCGGAAAATGGCCCTTACGATCCCAATTAAGATTTTGTAAACGACCCTAGAGTCAGATACGACTGGCTTTCGAGCAAGGACCGCATTTACCTTTTCTAACCTATATTTATTTATTTTTGCTATTATCCTGCTTGGATTTTTGCAGCCCTGCAAGCAGAAGAACCCCGCCGTGCCGTCAAAGTTGGCCAGATCCATCATCTCCAAGGAACTAAAGATGATTCCATTAATGCAACAGCATCGTCCGGAAATGAGACCAGCGGGACGCAAGCCCCCCAAAACACATCCAGGCCTTGGGAGAGGTGGTGGGTGACGGAAACGACCCCTCTTTACACCACCGAGGGGAGACGCGTGGAAAATAAAACTAGTAAGTGTCAGGTGAAGTTTTAGTAAAGGTAAAGGTTTCCCTTGCTCGAAAGAAAGACGTATCCGACTCTAGGGCGCAGTGCTCATCTCTGTTTCTAAGCCGAAGAGCCAGCGCTGTCTGCTTCTGCAGACGTTTCCGTGGTCATGTGGCAGGCATGACTAGACACCGGAGCGCACGGAACGCTGTTACCTTCCCACCGAAGTGGTCCCTATTTATCTACTTGCAATTTCTTGTTTTCGAACTAGGTTGGCAGGAGAAGGGACAAAGACGGAAGCTCATTTCCGTCCTGCAGTACTCGGGAATCGAACTGCTGACCTCCCGCTTCCCAGTCAGCGTCTTCTTAGCCACTTGAGCCACTGCAAAAATTGTAAAACTCCATTGCTGTTAAACACAGCAAAGGAATCCTAGTGTTGTGGGTAGAATACATTTAAATGTTAAAATTAGACACATAAAGGAAAGTGGTTCAATTGAGTTACACAAGGCTTCCTGTACCCTTTTTAAAATGGATACGTTGGTTTATTATTATTATTATTATTATTATTATTATTATTATTATTATTATTATTATTATTATTATTATTATTATTATTATTATTATTATTATTATTATTATTATTATTGCTACTACTACTACTGTACTTCCGTGTCTAGGCCAGACGTGAAACTGCCAGAACGAAGGCACCTTTTGGGGAGTTCATTCTGCAGTTCCTTTGGCCTGACCTAGTGTGAGAAAGATTAGCTGGCAACACAAGGTTGCCGTTACCAGGGTACTCCCAATTGTGGTTCAAGAATACCACAATCTTCAAGGAGGCGCTTTCTGATTCACCAATGGTGAATCATGATGAAGCAAGAAAGAATGAGTAAACCTCGCATTGACATGAGCATCCCTAAAATTTGTTTAGCGTGGCACGCATTGGATTGGTTTTCAAACCCAACCTGAAGAAAATCTCCCTTTCCAGGTAGGCTGCTGAGACCGACCGTCACCATCGCCTCAGTCAACGGGACCTGTGACATTACCTTGCGCTGCGCCGTGACAGGAGGCGGCCAGGTGCGCTACACCTGGTTTGGTTCAGAGAGGAGAGAGACTCTTTCCACGGAGCCCACGCTGCGGATCGCTCACCGGCCCTCGGAAGGCGGCTTGGATTATACCTGCGTTGTGCGGAACGAGGAGAGCGAAAACGCCACCATGGTTTCCGTGGCGGATCACTGCCACGGTGAGGCCTCTTTTGCCCCGAGTAAAATGCCTGCCACATGACCACGGAAACGTCTGCAGAAGCAGACAGCGCTGGCTCTTTGGCTTAGAAACAGAGATGAGCACTGTACCCTAGAGTCGGATACGACTGGCTTTCGAGCAAGGGAAACCTTTACCTTCACCCACCCCTTCCTCTTAGGGCAAGGGTTCTCAACATTTCCAAGCCGAGGGCCGGGTCATGCGCCCTTAGGCAGCTTTGGGGGCTGGATGGCCATTTTGCCCTGCCTGCCACACATGGCACTTCCAGAGATGGTGGTGGTGGGGCATGGTGTCGTAGGTCGCATCCGGCCCCCAAGTCATAGGTTGAGAACCCATGTCTTAGGGTCTACTCCAATTGGGACCAGCATTAGATTTTAGCCCCCCAAAATGTGCACAACAAAAACTGAGCAGGAACTCCTCCAAAGAAAGAAATAATTAGGGAATAATTATTCTCCTTGCAAGGTTTCATCTTCCCTCATTTCTGAAATTTAACTCCAAATTGCATGCAAGAGTTACTTACACACTGACTGTTTGAGCCTCACACTCAATATGAATTTTGCAACAAATTCGATCAGGTTAACTATATAAAGTACCAACCAGCGCAAAGAAACACCCCGTACAAATCATATTCCTTCCCACTTTATTGCTACCAGTGCCAAATGTGGACACTTAACAGCAAAACATAAATGAAAGTTGGTCCCCACGGAAATGAGATGTCTGAGGAAGGTTGCTGGGGTGATGGGAAGGGATGACATCAGGAATGAGATTATAAGGAAAGGGCTGGAATAGAACTCATCTTTACATATATCACTTAGACATCCCAATTCTAGATCAGCAGATCAGAAAGTATCATTTAGCAAAATCTGGTTGCAGAAATTAGCATTTTCAGTGTCAAACAGGATCCTAGTTCGGATATTTCCAACGCGATCTTTTTCTTTCTCCATATATCACATCTGCAGATTCTCCTACCTTTGCTCAAAGCGCCTTGGGAACCTATACGAAATATTTTATTCCACTCTTGGTCGTTTTCCTCCTCCTAATCCTCCTTTTTTGTATGTACAAACGGAAAAACGGAATGAGAGGTGAGGATTTGCGGCCTCAATTTTCTTTGCAAAAGGATATTCCCCCTTCGTTGCATGAACTGACCGATTTCTATAAATGTTTATATTGAAAAGGGTACTGCGGTGGCTTAGTGGTTAAGACGCTGAACTTGACGACTGGAAGGTCGGCGAGTCAGCAGTTCGGAGTGAGGTCTCAAAAGGTAGATAGATAGATATTGTCATTGTCCTTCCCAGAACAACAAAGCAAGAAATTGCAAGTAGATAAAGAGGTACCACTTTGGCAGGAAAGGTAACAGCATTCCGTGCACTTGTGTCTAGTCATGCCTGCCACATGACCATGGAAACGTTGGAAGACGCAGACAGCGCTGGCTCTTTGGCTATAAACAGAGATGAGCATTGAACCCTAGAGTCAGATACGACTGGCTTTTGAGCAAGGGCGACCTTGACCTTGACCTATTCCACACAAGCCTAAATCAACTCCCTAAAGCACTGATCAGCCGATGGACTGACTGAGGCTTCTGGGAATTGAAGTGCCCCGGTGGGGTCTGGGCCCCACCTTGGGAACCACTGGTCTAGCTCAGGCCTGTGGGCCAAATCCAGCCCACAGGACCATTTCATGTAGTCCCCTACCCCTCCAAGGGCATTTGAGAAACAAAATGGCCACCTCCTTTGAAGGTCCTGGGACAAAATGGCCGCCCCATTGTGCAGGCAGGGTAAAATGGCTGTCGGGTCCTTGAAGCTGTCTGAGAGAACGTGACTTGGCCCCCAGATTGAAAAGGTTGGGAACCCTTGGTCTAGATCAGGGGTGCCCAAACATTTTGGGCCGCGGGGCGGTCATGTGGTTCAGGGGGCTCATCACTATGGCCTGGGGGATGGATCTGGCCCCCGGCAGCAATTCATCCGGCCCACAAAGCCCTTGACGCTCCCGGAAGCGGACGTAATTGGTGTTTTACTTCCGCTTCCGGGAGCGACGAGGGCTTCGTGGGCCAGATGAACTGGTGTCGGGGTGGGGTGGGGGTGGATCCTGCCCCTAGACCGTAGTTTGGGCACCCTTGGTCTAGATGATCTCAGGTAGTCTCTCTCACAGGACGCATGGTGAGATCTGAACACCTGCCTAGGCACTGTGACCCAGGGAGCCATGATGCCTCTAGAAATGTTCCCTCTCTAAAATAAACATTTTACCTTTTTTGCAGAACGGCACAGCAGAATAATAGAAAATGCGCACCGTAATAGATCAGAAACACACTCCTTAATTTAAATGTGGCCAGGCGTGCAATTTTATGCCTTGCCTTTGGCCGCCTTGAGAAGGGAAAGAAGGATTTCATTGGGAAGATGCACAAACCATGATTCATAAATCGATTAAAATGTCCTATTTTTCCCCCCTTTTGGATGCAGGAAATCACAGCAGGACAGTTTCCATCAACGAATCCTCAGGTACAGTACGAGATGCCTATTTGAATGCAAGAAATTGCAAGCAGATAAATAGGTACCGTTTCAGCAGAGGAAGGTAACAGCGTTCCTTGCACTATGGCCATGATGGTGAACCTTTGCACTGGGTGGATGGGGTTGGGACAGTGGCTAAGATCTTAAATGTTTGCCGATCTCTGGTTCACAGACTCCGACGAGGACGGTTTGGCCCCACAGAGGGAATCCCCCCCTGAGGTAATTTGGTCCTGGGGACTCCTTTCCTCGAACTCCAGAATTTGGGCCCCCCACAAGGTCATTTAGTCCAGGGGTTCCCAACCTTTTCAAGCCGGAGCCCGGGTCATGCCCACGGGCCAGATCCGGCCTGTGGGCCTTAGGTTGGGAACCCTGGGTTTAGTCCAAACCCCCGACAATTCCAGAGACCCTCCAGTCTCTTAAACTAAACAAGACCTGGGACACCTTTGGAAGGGATACCCATGTGCTCTTATTAATTTAATTAAAATGTATTCACATGGCTTTTGATCTCTCATTACAGGCCTTCGCGCCCATCTCTGAGGACCCCCAAGAAACGACGGAAGCCCTCACCAGCTGCAAAGACGACGACATTTTAGAGACCAAAGGACAATCCCCGAGCCAGGAGTGAAACCTGTGTCAAGCTTGGAATTAATGTGTGCGTGTGCATGCGCACGCGCACGAATCCCAACAATGCATTTTGAAATCAGCTTCAGGAAAAGATGGTTTCCTGCACTGGATGCAATGCAATTTCCTCCCACACCCTGTGACCAGTGAGCGGCTTGTAATGATGCTTAATTAACCAGTTAATGCACCAACACTTATAAACTTATATTATTGTTTCCTTTAGGGCAGGGGTTCCCAACCTTTTCAAGCCAGAGGCCAGGTCATGCTCTCCGAGTTAGCGTCATGGGCCAGACGGCCATTTTGCCCTGCTTGCACAATGTGGGTGGCCATTTTGTCCCAACAGTTTCACAGAGACTTGGGCTTCTGGGAACTGAAGTCCATGAACACCTGGAGTGCCAACGTTCAACATCATGGCCATAGAACCATATATGCTAGGGCCAGGCAGGCTGTTGTAACCGGCCCATAGGAATTTTGTAGGCCAGGGGGACGATTTGCACCAGGATTTTTTTGGCATGTCAATCCAATCTCATTGCGTCTAAGTAAATTCGTAACGGCTTTTGTGCGGGGAAAACCTAAGTTTTACCACATTTCTCCAACGTGCACGGCCAGTTTCCAGTGTTTTTCTGTTTAAAAATCAAGAAGAAATTAGGAATAGAAAGAGAGAGAGAGAGAAAAAAAGGGATACCAGAAGGTTCCAAAAGGTGTTTATTTCTTTAAAAAAAATGTACAGTTTTACTTCCTATTTTGATGGAGATAAAAAAAGAAATTGAACTAACATTGCCATAATGCTTAGTACCACTGCAAATTGTAAAAACAAAGTTTTATATATTAAAAAAAGATTTTACATTTTACAATTTTCTACACGCATGCACAAGGTCGTTTTTCTTTTCTTTTTAAAAAATTTCCCCAACTCTGTCTTTAAAAATTGAAAAAAAAAACCACCCTTACAAAATGTGTTCCTAAATTCAGTGTGTGTGTGTGTGTGTGTGTGTGTTGTGCACTTACAGGTCAAACAACAGGAATGTTTTCACTGCGGAAAGGTCGTTGTGCTGCAACAAATAAAATAAAATTGTTTGCAATGGCAGGGAAGTTACAGCTCGAAGGCCGGGCTTGGCCATGCGTGGACAGCATACCTGTCAAGTTTTGGATTTGGAAATAAGGGAAATTTCCCGGCAAATAAGGGATACTTGACAGCAATGCTTATCCTGTGCTGCCCTCCAATGGCGGTAATAGGGCATTGCAGTCTAATTAATAAGGGATAATGGCGGGAAAGAGGGTAAAATAAGGGGTTTTCCTGGCCAATAAGGGATACTTGACAGCTATGCTTATCCTGTGCTGCCCTCCAATGGCACAATAGGGCATTGCAGTCTAATTAATAAGGGATGATGGCGGGAAAGAGGGTAAAATAAGGGGTTTTCCTGGCCAATAAAGGATACTTGACAGCTGTGGTGGACAGACTGACGGACGGATCCAAAGGAAGAAGAGAAGGGGATCAACTGGGCAACCCTTAGAAAGCAATGATTTACAAACCCGTTTACGGCTTTCTACCTTGTTTTCTTTCAAGAGAAAAGGGCAGAGATGACTGCCGGCATATTGACAGGCAGACGGTTCGGCGTTTGCTTTGGAGAAAGAGAAAATAACCTCATGCTAGCCCTGATTCCTTGGATGGCGGTGGCTCAAGTGGTTAAGACACTGGACTTGACGCCTGGAAGGTCGGAGTTCGATTCCCGAGCACTGCACAACGGGGTGAGCTCCCGTCTCTGTCCTGGCTCCTGCCAACCCAACAGTTCAAAAGCAAGAAACTGCAAGTAAATAAATAGGTACCACTCCGGGGGAAGGTAAACAGCGTTCAGTGTTGAGGCATGCCTGCTACATGTCCACAGAAACGTCTGCAAACATTATAGCTCTTTGGTTATAAGCAGAGATGAGCACTGAACCTTAGAGTTGGATACGCCAAGTGCGACCTTTACTTTTACCTAGCCCTGATTCCTGCACTTGGGAGTTTCATGCCTACACATCTGGGTCTTACTTGCTGGAAAGCCAGTCATATCCAACTCTAGGGTTCAGTGCTCATCTATATTTATCGCCAAAGAGCCAGCACTGTTTGTATCTGCAGACGTTTCCGTGGACATGTGGCAGGCATGCCTCAACACGGAACGGTGTTTACCTTCCCCCGAAGTGGCACCTAGTTTCTTGCTTTTGAATTGTTGCACAGAACGCTATTTCTACAGCCCACCTGGGACCGTGGTGGCTTAGTGGTTAAGATGTTGAACGTGATGACTGGAAGGTCGTCAGGTCAGCAGTTCAAGACCTGAGTGCTGCACGAGAGAGTGAGTTTCCATCTCTGTCCCAGCTCCTGCCAACCTAGCAGTTTGGAAGCAAGAAATTGCAAGTAGATAAACAGGTACCACACTTTGGTGGGAAGGTAAACAGCGTTCCGTGCCACATGTCCACGGAAACGTCTGCAGACACGGACAGCACTGGCCTTATGGCTATAAACAGAGATGTAAGAAATATATCGAGAGGATCCGTTCAAAAAGTACAGGAGATGCCCCCCGTTCACAGTGTGCGGTTGTGGTGGGAAATGCACAGCCGGCAGAAAGACGGTGATGCCCAACCCTTAAGAGAAGTTGGCAAAATCCAGCCATCAAAGAAGAGTGAGATGTTTTGGGCCCATAGTTCTCGGGGTCAAACCTTTCCTGGCATGGGACATTTCTCAGCCACCCTACCACATTCAGTAGCACGCACCAGAAATATCTCAACGCCCTCCCTGTAAAGTTGGCCATTACAGTTCACATATTTTTGGGATCACATAAAATGACCGTCGTCGGTCTCCATCCGGGCCGGCACTGAACCCTGAGCCCCAGGTAAACCGAGCTGTGCTGATCTAACTAACAAATAAAATCTCCTTTGAAACTTTCACTTATGAGCATGGAATTTCGATGCACAACTTGCACTGGATTACACTTAGAAGGGAAGAAATTTCACAGCGCGGTGGGTCTCAGAATCAGAGCCTCATGGCGGTGTTTCACCCAGGTGCTATGCAAAATTTTGTTGGTTTTAAACAGAAGAAAATGTGAAAGAGAAATCCTGTAAGGACTTGTGCATTGAACAGGAACACGGTGCATTTTGATGCACCTAACCTTTTAAAAGCATTTTTAAAATTAAAAAAACACAGTCCTTTCCAAAATATTCCCTTTCCAAAGGTTAGATGCATCAGGGTCTAGACCAGTGGTTCCCAACCTGTTTTTGGCCATGCGCCACCTAACCATCAATAAAATCTTGATGCTCCCACTACCCTGTGACATATAATTCTTATTATTCCAAAAGTGAATTCTTCTTTATGGAGAGGAAGCCTAAAAGGCCACTGACTGTTAATAACTCATTCTCGAATTAAAAATCACTTAAAATCAAATTGCCTGTCCCTGTTAGGAACCATGGGTCTAGATGCTCAATGCCTTCAGGAGTTCTCAGCCTTTTAAAGCCAGGGGCCGGGTCATGCTGCCTCAGGCAGCTTTGGGGGCTGGACAGTCATTTTGCCCATCCTCCACCACATGGCATTTCCGGGTGTGGTGGAGTCGGTGAGTGGGGGCATCAAGATTTTATTGATGCTTAGGTGGGGCATGGCCAAAAACAGGTTGGGAACCACTGGTCTAGACCCTGATGCATCAAACCTTTGGAAAGGGAATATTTTGAAAAGGACTGTTTTTTTATTTTAATGGTGCTGCCGGCCGCATCGGCCCACAGGTCACAGGTTGAGAATCCCTGCCTTAAATTGAATACACAGATTCCAAGTTCTGGCTCCCGTGAATGTAATTTCTTGGGCCAAAGATTGGCCCGTATGTCTTGCCAAGATGCTGAGAAGCAAAATATGTGCAATTGGCAACAGGTTGCATTCACTGAAAAGCAAAATTTCTTTGCCTGGGGATAAACTTGGATTGTCATTGAGCATCTTAAACCCAACTTTAACGGGATCCCAACCTGCATTCGAATTCTTGAAAAATAACCCAAATTGCACAGAACATGCATTTCACTTTAAAGTGGCAGATTAGGGTCAAGGCAGGCACATATTGCAAAACCAAAATGAAACCAATGTGGCTCCGACCTAAAGAGATTTTAACCAGACTGTTAATATTTTCGGGTTGTTTTCCCCATATCCCCTCCGGGTGAAACATTTTGCATTGTCTCTGTATGCAAAGATAGGAAATTCCAGAAAGTTTCACTGAGGTTGTATCATGTTCCAAGTTTAAAAACCTATTTTTTTTATTAAAAAAAAAACAGACCACAAAAATAAGGGACCAAAATTTCAAAAATCACAGTGATGCAGTCTGAGATATTTTTTCCCGGTCAAGTCCTTAAAAAGAGAACAACCCCAAGCAAACAGCCAACCTGTTGAAAAGCAGCCAGGAAACTCCCCGATGTTGCTCCTAAATTAAAAATAATAAAACAGATAAATTGAAATTATGGGTGGACAACAAAAGAACCGCAGCAGGATTAAAAGGAACAATCCAGAGGTATTTCTTGCTACAAAGAAGGATTCTTTCCCCCAAAAGTTAACCGAAAAGAGGAGGAGGAATGGACATTTACGACGTCAAAGGGGGGAAAGCTCTAATTCAGGAAAGGGATGATGTGAAGACAATTTTGCATCGGAGACAGAAGATGTGCAGGAATAGGATCGGCAGAAGACAATCTGATGCGCTGGATGGCATCAAGAAATAAAGACGACACGCAACACTGCAAGACGCAATAACAATCGAATTAATTCATCTGTGGATTTTGGAGATTCTTGAAAGGGGGAAAAAGTTTTCAGGCTGCTGCGATTTCATCCTTTCCCCAACAGCAATGACAAGTTTCAATTAGTGTCCTTCTGGTTCTCCCACCACACCAGTGGGATAGGGGATCATTGGGGTGGAATCCATAGATTGCCACAGTTCTGGCCAGATGGAGAAATCCACCTCGTAGCCAAAAGGCTGCACTGCCATTTCAGTGTGCAAGAACCATGGGTCTAGAACAGGGGTGGCCAAACTCCAGCCCACGGGCCAGACCCAGCCTGCAGCATCATTTCATGTGGCCCACGCACGCACGCCCACACCGCTCCCAGAAAAAGGCATGCTTATGGTAGCTGTAAAACACACACACACACAAAGCGTAAACACGCCCCTGGCTGTCGTAAACGCTGTCGCAAATGCACCTGCACCACGTTTACGACAGCCGTGGACGTGTTTTATGGAGGGCGGTACATGAGCGGCCGGCTCAACCACGTGAACCCCACTAGAACAAACAAGGGACCTCAATATTGTCCATCTAAAGGTAAGATCTCTCTTAGGATGAATAGGAAAATGATCAGAAAGTATGCAAGCTTTAGAGAGAACAGATCTCTTCATCAGGACAGACATTTCCCAATTTTTTATTTATATATATATAGTTCATTAGGTGATAGGATGCTATGCTGCCAGATTGTACAGAGCATAAACAACACGGAGATCTGTGAGTTCAAAAGCTTGCACACCTCAGATACAGGTTTTCTCGCCAATCTGGATTCTGGAATTTGTTTCAAATAGGTTGGCTCAAATCATAGCAAATTCAAGGAAATCAGAGCCCAGGAGCATCCAAAGCCCCGGGACAGGAGGGCAACTATTTACAGAGATTTCTTTTCAAAGGACATAAAAAAAAAGACATTTCCTCCTTTTTAATCACCCACATAAAAATACCTTTACACCCAAAAAACCCTTGCAAAATCCAACCTGTCCTTCTTGTGTTGAGAAAACTCACAGGAGACGAAAGACGCTGAGAGTGGAAGGGGGGAAAATGGAAATACAAACTTTCTGCACCAGACTTGCAAAGAAATACCAACCCTCCACTGGCTTAGTTTCCTGCGCACAAAGATGGATGATGGGTTTTGTGGTTTTTTAAAAAATAGCAGCTACTGTCAGGCATTTTTACATTTCTTTCAATTTCGTTTTTCTCCCCCATTAATTTTTCCCCCCTTTTACTAAACAAAAAAACATTCTCCTAAAGTCTTGTGCAAGTCCAGGTGAGGACGGAGAGAGAGAATAAAAATCAAAACAACAGTATCCGACGAGGTCCCCCCCACCCCGAAGGCCAGATCTCTGAGGTTCGCTGGCTTGAAAATGTTTTTGCTTGTCTCGTTTAAGAAAACACATTCAAAAGAAGGTTTGCTTCCCCCCCCCCCCCCCGTAAAAAAGTCAACTGGTGTTTGCTGGTGACGAAAGTCGTATAGAATTAGCCCTTAGAAATATGGCACCATATATTTCCCAGTCTGGGGTGGCGGGAAAGGTCAAGATTTCCCCAAGGATACTGTCCCCCCCCCCAAGACCCTACAAAAATCAGGACTCCAAAGGGGGAAAGCCGGGAAGGACAGGAAGGAAACGACGACGACGGAGGTGGAAAGAGTGGTTATAACACTGACATCCAGAGACGTGGAGAGCGAAAGTGTAAACTCCAAGGAAGGCGGCTTCACCAAAGCTGCCGTTACCTCTCCAAAACCCCTGGAGAGTTTCCGTTTCGTCCGCCTTGCTGCGCCCGTCCCGGCACCAGAGTCCCGCGAGCCTCCGGCCGGCAGTTCACACCGACGTTTCCGACTGTAGACGCATGACAAACTTTTGCGACTTTGGGTCTACGAACTCCTCCGAGAGTTTGAAGAAGGGGATCTTTTTGGTGCTGACCACCAGGCTGAAGTCGTGGCGCTTCAGGACAAAGACCACGCCGTCTTTCAAACCGGTGGTGACCGGCTCCTCGCTCACCAGCGTCCACTGCTTGGCCAGCCAGCGGTCCTTGTGGTACTGGATGGTGGGGCCGGCCGTCAGGTAGCGCTCTAGGAATGCCTACACGAGACAGAAAGGGAGGAAATGTTATAAAAACGATGTTCATTTGCCATTTAAAATGTACTACAGCGGACCCTCGCTTAACACAAAATACATTGTACAGTTTTCCCATAGGGATTTTCGTTGTATGATGCATGCATCATGTAACAGGGAAAAAAAATCATATAATGAAGTGCATTGTGGAACCAGTTATTTTCATTATACAAGGTTCTACTGTATAACAAAATGCACCCTCCACTCCAAGGGCCACAATTCTTTATCCATCGTCATCTTTGTCTATTAGTAATTTATCCCGTCTCCAAAATCCAATAAGTTTTGGACCTACCATTTTGGCAGTGTAGTCTGATCTGGACACGAAAGAAGAAAAACCGGTTCCACCCCTCCAGTGGATTTCCATGGCTGAACCCAGTGGTGGGCATCAGCCGGTTCGCACCAGTACGCGCATGCCGGTAGTAAAAATGGCTCGCCCCACCCACCTCCCCACCCTCCTCCTCCTCCTCCTAGAAGAGGCTTTGGAGGGGGCTGGCTCCATTTCCCCTTTCATCAAAGGCTTTTCCTGGCCTCCGTTTCATCCCAAAGCGCATCCCCAGCCACTCCGGAGTGGCTGGGGAGGCGCTTTGGAGTGAAACAAGAGCCCTGGAAAAGCTTTGGACGGAGGGAGAAATGGCTACAGAGGTTCGCTATAGAGTGATGAAAATAGAAGAGGCTTCTATTTTCATAGCTCTATGGCGAAGAGCAGTCACATGGCCAACAGGCCACGCCCATCCAGTCACATGGCCACACCCACAGTGTGGTAGGATTTTTTTTTAAATGCCCACCACTGGCTGGACCGGGATTCAGACCCAGGTGCCTCCAGAGTCCCAGTCCTCCCTTCTGTCCACTTCACCCCACAGGGTACAAGGTGCGAAAGGCAACTTTTCTCCTGCACTCACACACAACATGGCTATTCTTGTCTTTCCAGCCTGGTCCTTACCTTAGGTGTCATGTCGTGGGTGATGCAGAACTCCAGGTGTTGTAGGATGCTCTCCATGGTGTGGTAGGGCTGCTGCTTCGTAGTCCGGAGGTACTTCTGCATGGCGCGGGCCATGGAGGCAAAAATGGCTTGGGCGGCTTCCCGGGGGTCCATGATCTCCCGCGGGTTCTTCTGGTCTTCTTCCTGGAGCCTCTTGATGTGCGTGAAGGCCTCTTCCACCGCTACCACCAGCCTGTCAGGGTGAGAGAACATTGATGCTGCATTAAGCAACGTCCCAACTGCCCGCATCTTACAAAGTCCTCCTATAAAGTCAGGACTGCGGAGAACAGGTTGCCATCAAAGAAGTCTCCAGCAAGAATGGGCTGAGACAGGTATGACCCATCATCCTGGAGCCGGGGCGCCCAAAATTTTCAGACCGTGGGCCAGTCATGTAGTTCAGCGGGGCAGTTATGAGGTTCAGCGGGCTGGTCGCATGGTTCCTCCCACCAGAAGCAGAAGTAAAACATGCCTTGCAGTCTGTTTTGCAACAGAATGAGATAGATTGTAGGCTGCCATTTCCTCTGCTTAAACCAGAAGTGCCCAAACTATGGCCCGTGGGCTGGATCCGGGCCCCGACACCAATTCATCCGGCCCGTGCCATCCTTGTCGCTCCTGGGAAGTAAAACGCACCCATACACGTTTTACTTCTGCTTATGGAGCGACATGGCGGCATGGGCCGGATGAATGTGTCAGAGGCCAGATTTGGCCCACAGGCCATAGTTTGGGTACCCCTGTCCCAGAGGGCAGGACGCATAATAATACAGGCTTCTTCTTCCATGTCTAGGCCAGACGTGAAACTGCCAACACGAAGGCACCCTTTGGTGAGTTCATTCCATAGTTCCTTTGGCCTGACCTAGTGTGAGAAAGATTAGCCGGCAACACGAGGTTGCCGTTACCAGGGTATTACGCCTGACTGTGGTTCAAAAATATCACAATCTTCGAGGAGGCTCTGTCTGTTTACAGGCTGAAACTACAGGAAGCCAGATATAGGTTGAACATCAGGGGAAACTTCTTAATGGTTCGAGCAGTACGACAGTGGAACCTACTGCGGCCTCGAGAGGCGGTGAGCGCCCCAACACTGGAAGCAATTCAAGAGAGAATTGGAAAGCAAACCTATGTCAGATCTGCTTTGATTCGGATTCCTGCCTTGAGCAGGAATGGGTTGGACTGGATGACCTCACGAGACCCCTTCCAACGCAGTGATTCTATGAGTCTATGGCTGCATAGGGTGCCAACAACCACGTCACCTGCTCAGGGAACAAATGTGGTTAGGAGGTTTGCAGTTCTGTAAGGGAACAGACATTGAGACCGTTAAGATGCTGAACTTGACTAGAAGGTCAGCTGTTTGAGACCCGAGTGCTGCACGACGGAGTGAACTCCTGTTCCTGTCCAAGCTCCTGCCAACCTAGTTGTTCGAAAGCAGGAAAATGCAAGCAGATAAATAGGTACCACTTTGGCAGGAAAGGTAAGCCCGTTCCATGTGCTTTGGCATCTAGTCATGCCTGGCACATGACCACAGAAACGTCTGCAGATGCAGACAACGCTGGCTCTTTTGGCTGTAAAATGAGATGAGCACTGAACCCAAGAGTCAGATACAACTGTTTTTCGAGCAAGGGAGACCTTTACCTTTACAGCAGCTTCCTTGGATGGGATTTTAAAAGCATATATTTTTTAAACACGAAATGTATTGCTTGTGACTATAATTCGCTGTTCAACTTAACAATAAAAACCCGAAAAGATGGACAGATTGCAAAATATAGAAAAATTATATAGCAATTTATCTGGGGTGTGTGTGTGTGTGTGTGTATTAAAACACAATCCTAGCTGATAAAATTATATGCACTGCAAGAACGGCTCATCCAGTGTTGTGTTGACCCAATAAAGCCAATTAGCCCACCCTGGCTGTATGTGAGCTCAGAAACCACACAACTGAGTTTCATCACATACATCTGATCTTTACAACCGTTAGTCCAAAGTGACTTGCTATGTTACAGTTAGCCACTGTTTTCTGCTTCTGAAGTCCAAGAACATCTGGAGAGCCATGTTTGAGGACCTATGGACTAGATTAGGGATGGCCAACTTTGGCGCTCCAGGTGGTTCTTGGACTTCATTTCCCAGAAGACCTAAGTCAGCACTCCTGCGCATCAGGACTTCTGGGAATTGAAGTCCAAGAACATCTGGAGAACCATGTTTAAGGACCTATGGACTAGATCAGGGATGGCCAACTTTGGCGCTCCAGGTGGTTCTTGGACTTCATTTCCCAGAAGACCTAAGTCAGCACTCCTGCTCATCAGGACTTCTGGGAATTGAAGTCCAAGTACATCTGGAGAGCCATGTTTGAGGACCTATGGACTAGATTAGGGATGGCCAACTTTGGCGCTCCAGGTGGTTCTTGGACTTCATTTCCCAGAAGACCTAAGTCAGCACTCCTGCTCATCAGGACTTCTGGGAATTGAAGTCCAAGAACATCTGGAGAGCCATGTTTGAGGACCTATGGACTAGATCAGGGATGGCCAACTTTGGCGCTCCAGGTGGTTCTTGGACTTCATTTCCCAGAAGACCTAAGTCAGCACTCCTGCTCATCAGGACTTCTGGGAATTGAAGTCCAAGTACATCTGGACTAGATTAGGGATGGCCAACTTTGGCGCTCCAGGTGGTTCTTGGACTTCATTTCCCAGAAGACCTAAGTCAGCACTCCTGCTCATCAGGACTTCTGGGAATTGAAGTCCAAGAACATCTGGAGAACCATGTTTGAGGACCTATGGACTAGATCAGGGATGGCCAACTTTGGCGCTCCAGGTGGTTCTTGGACTTCATTTCCCAGAAGACCTAAGTCAGCACTCCTGCTCATCAGGACTTCTGGGAATTGAAGTCCAAGAACATCTGGAGAGCCATGTTTGAGGACCTATGGACTAGATTAGGGATGGCCAACTTTGGCGCTCCAGGTGGTTCTTGGACTTCATTTCCCAGAAGACCTAAGTCAGCACTCCTGCTCATCAGGACTTCTGGGAATTGAAGTCCAAGAACATCTGGAGAGCCATGTTTGAGGACCTATGGACTAGATTAGGGATGGCCAACTTTGGCGCTCCAGGTGGTTCTTGGACTTCATTTCCCAGAAGACCTAAGTCAGCACTCCTGCGCATCAGGACTTCTGGGAATTGAAGTCCAAGAACATCTGGAGAACCATGTTTAAGGACCTATGGACTAGATCAGGGATGGCCAACTTTGGCGCTCCAGGTGGTTCTTGGACTTCATTTCCCAGAAGACCTAAGTCAGCACTCCTGCTCATCAGGACTTCTGGGAATTGAAGTCCAAGTACATCTGGAGAGCCATGTTTGAGGACCTATGGACTAGATTAGGGATGGCCAACTTTGGCGCTCCAGGTGGTTCTTGGACTTCATTTCCCAGAAGACCTAAGTCAGCACTCCTGCTCATCAGGACTTCTGGGAATTGAAGTCCAAGAACATCTGGAGAGCCATGTTTGAGGACCTATGGACTAGATCAGGGATGGCCAACTTTGGCGCTCCAGGTGGTTCTTGGACTTCATTTCCCAGAAGACCTAAGTCAGCACTCCTGCTCATCAGGACTTCTGGGAATTGAAGTCCAAGTACATCTGGACTAGATTAGGGATGGCCAACTTTGGCGCTCCAGGTGGTTCTTGGACTTCATTTCCCAGAAGACCTAAGTCAGCACTCCTGCTCATCAGGACTTCTGGGAATTGAAGTCCAAGAACATCTGGAGAACCATGTTTGAGGACCTATGGACTAGATCAGGGATGGCCAACTTTGGCGCTCCAGGTGGTTCTTGGACTTCATTTCCCAGAAGACCTAAGTCAGCACTCCTGCTCATCAGGACTTCTGGGAATTGAAGTCCAAGAACATCTGGAGAGCCATGTTTGAGGACCTATGGACTAGATTAGGGATGGCCAACTTTGGCGCTCCAGGTGGTTCTTGGACTTCATTTCCCAGAAGACCTAAGTCAGCACTCCTGTTGACCAGGACATCTGGGAATTGAAATCCAAGAACATCTGGAGCGCCAAGGTTGGCCACCCCTGCCCTTAAGCGATCCCTGTTCTTAATTACAGAGCATGAGAGGGCTTGATAATGGCGATCAAACAGAGAGCAAACTGTGGCCTCGAAGAACCCAACAATGCAAGGATCGATCTAGACTAGTGGAACCATAATCTCAGCTAGTTTTGCCACAATGGTCTGTCGGACTGGCTGTCTTTCTGCACCCGTGTCTGGGAAGGGGGAACATACCTGGCCCTCCGTTTCCGCACCCGGCGCTCGTGTTCTGCCTCCTCATAATAATATTCGTTATGGCTGTTGTCTCTCCTGCGAGCCGCAGCAGCAATGACTGCCCGAGACTGGCTGGTTGAATTGTTGGTTGTGTTTTCTGGATAGAAAGAAGATGTTTATTTTATTTTATTTATTTTTGGATTTTTACCCCACCCTGACTCAGGATGGCAATCACAACATATTAAATACAATATAACAATACAAAAATGCAATACAGAAGTTACACATCAGGGAAAAAAATTAAATAATCCAAGGGGGGTGGAGGGAGGGCTCAATGTTGGCTTTTTATTCCTTTGATTATCTCTCACACTATTCTTCTTCTGTATCTGAATCCAACTATTGGCGATGCTCATGGTGATCAGCCATGAAGACGATCCTGAGAACATAGTGCAGTGGCCTTTCATCTGATTTATGCATCGCAGCATGACACCCGTGCCACTGAATCAGTTCTGGGACTCACTTTCTGGTCCTGAGCCCTTTTGGCACCACAAAGTCCTCATCATCATCATCCCCAGGCCAGGACGGATGGAGCTGCTGCCCTCCATCAAGAGGGATCCAAGTGGGATTTAATCCCCTTGGGGACCCTCACCCAAGGCCGCTAGTCCTCAGGGTGGTCAGGTTAACTACCACCTGATGATTGGCACTGAGTCACTGGCAGTAGGGTCTACTTTATTACCATTTTAGGATCACCTGGCCAAACTCTTACGCGATACACCTTACAAAGCAGTAGTCGGCAACTGGTGGCTTTCCAGATGTTGACAGACAACCACATCTGTTATGGGCTCCGTCGAAAGCATCGTTTGCACAGGCTCAAAATGGAATTTGTTTTTAAAAAATATTCAAAAAGGAGTGGGAGGGAATAAATTTCTTCAGCAAACAAAACAGCCTCAAGAGTACCACAAGCCACATCTTCCACTCTGTCCCTCTCCCATCGTCCACATGTACCCAGTTCCATAAGCAGACCCTTTCCCCAGCTCAAGTCCAAAAGTACAGTAAAACCCTTACTTATGAAAAAAAGTCCGTTCCGGAGGCTTTTGCTTAAATTGGTTTTTTATGTAAATCGAAGCAAACCCATAAGGAAATGAATTTTTGTATAACTCAAAACAAATGCATAGGAAAAAGAATATGTAACTCGAAACAAACCCATAGGAAATTGTGTGAATCGGGACATGGTTTTAGCACAAAAATCATTATGTAAGTCAAATTTTATGTAAGTCGGGGTTTTACTGTAGATGTAAATGGAGCTGGTCCTATTTGTTTATACATCAGCGGAGTACAAAAAAAAACAGTCAAAATCTGTGGGTTGTTTTTTTTAGAACAATAGAGACAACTTGATATCCCAGCAGGCTGGGAAATGCTGGGTTTTGTAGTCCAAAAATGTTGCCTTTTTCCAGCCTTGAGATGGGACCAGAAATATAGGACACCCTCAGTCAAGTCTATAGCCTCGGATGTGATATTGCTCACCCTCGCCCAGGGAGTACACTTTGAACCCGGACATCTTCTTGGAAAGAACCGACTTGGGGAGGTTAAGCAGGGCCGGGTTGTAGACGGGGAAGTCGTGGTAGTAGTTTTCAAGAATCCAGGCTGCAACCCGCTGGATGCTACAGAGAGGAAGAAAAAGAAGAGAGAAGTAAAGTCTGGGCTTTGGGCCAGGTCCTCAGCCTCACTGGGAGGAAAATATGACTGTCATTTTTTATTGTCATTTCTGTGTAGTGTCCAAGTCACCCCCTGCATCTGTGGGGGGAGGGATATATTCTGAGCCCTACAGCAGGTACCTGAAACTGCAGACAACAGCAAACCCTATGTTTAACACATATACCTGAGTCATAGAAGCATGAGCAAGGTTTCAAATGCCTCCTTCGTTTTACATGAGTGCTACTAAAATGCCTGCCTTTGTTCCTTGTACGCAGTGGCTTCTAGTGGTCAGCTCTGGTAATGTGCCATAGAAATACATATATATTATGTATCTTCAGGAATTTTTTACAGCAGGTTAATGAAACCATGGATACTGAAACTCAGGATATGGGGACAACCTTTCTTATTTAAACAAATTGTTAACTTTTAAAATATTGTTGTGATTCAGCCCTCATCAGACTCTGAAGATGACCTGGATCAGGAGATACTTCCTATACCCGGCCCAGTTCTGCCATTCCAGCCTGTACCTGAACCAGAGGATGACTCAAACCAGGTACCTCAGCCTACTTCTGGCCCATCTCTAACGCCCCAGGTAGATTTAATTTAATTTTTTAACTTGTTCGCCACCCACTCAGGCAAGCCCGACTCAGGGAAGCTTACATAATCTTAAAAACCCCACACAATAAAAAAATGGTTAAAACTCCCACCCACATTAAAATCCCACCCACCCCAAGAAGCAGAGAGAGGGTGCATCTTATGGTAAAAGCCAGTGAGCAGGAGCCACATTGCCCTCAGGGCCCCACATCTGGCAGGAGGTTCCAGAGGGCCGGTGCGGACACAAAGAAGGCCCTTTTTCTTGCGCCAGAGAGGCGAGCCTCAGTGGCTGATGGAACAATTAGGGAGCCCCTCCGGTCCGCTCTGGTTGGACGGACAGACGTTCTTAGGACGATGTGGTCTCTTAGGTATCCTGGCCCACTACCATATAATTTAATTTAATTTTCACGCTTATATACCGTTCACTCAGGCGAACCCGACTCAGGGTGGTTTACATAGCGGACAATAAATACAAAAATACAATAACATACAATGAATACAGTAAGAAATCAATCACCAAAAGTACAATTACAAAATCTCTGTCCACAAAATATAACTACAAAAATATATACTATAGTCTGCACTTACATGTGCACTACAAGGGAGCTCAGGTGCTCGCTGTCCCCCCGTGGCAAATGCCGGACCGGAGAGAGGCGGGGCCGGTTGCCGCAGGTGGCTCCCATCCTGGGCCGATGGCGGGGCTTTAAAGGTCATAACCAGCACCTTGAATTGCACTCGGAGGCAAACTGGTAACCAGTGCAGCTCCCAGAGCAGAGGCGAGGCATGGGCATAATGCCCACACCCCATCACTACCCGGACCGCTGCATTTTGGACCAGCTGCAGCCTCCGAATGGTCGTCAAGGGCAGCCTCATGTAGAGCGCATTGCAATAGTCTAGTCTGGACGACCTGTCAGACCACTGGTCTGGCTCTGACAGTACTCAGTCCTCATCCAGAGACCGGTGCCGGAAGGTTCTGCAGTTGAGACGCAAGAAAGCCAGAGCTCGGTATCAGAGGAGGCTCCCAGCTGATACCAATTAGTTGGGAGACTTCTTAAGCAAGTTTGTTTCACAAGACAAGTATCGGTACAATTTCTCAGTGCAACGACTGACACTCTGCCAGATCTTGTGTGTACCTTGTGACTGACTGCTGTGGCCCTGACTTCTGCCTACCTTGACGACGCCCTTAGATATCCATTGAACTCGATGCTCACCCTGATCCTTACTGGTACCATGACCTTTGGACTTGACTACTGTACTCCCCTTGGATAGACTTTTGCCAGGACTCTCCGTTTTGAGCCCTTTGCAAACTTTCGGAAGAGGGAAGCCAGCCCAGCTTACCCACCCCGGCCTTTACCTGAGATGGCCGACGTTGTAGAAGCGGCTGGCCCCATCGGTGGAGCGCACCACCTTGAGGGTGAAGTGGGGCTGGAGTTGCCGGAGTTCAAGCAGGACCACGGCCAGGTAGTGGATGAAGAGCAGGGCGTCCACCAGGGAGACAGCGTACTGGACGATGCCCTGGTAGTTGGTGTCACGGGAGTCCAAGATCCGGACGCCATAGAAGAGCCAGTAGGAGACGACCAGGAGGAACACCAGCACCATCAGGAGGGCCCTGAAGACGAAGATCCGGGGGAAGAAGGCCCGGGGCCGGCGGAAGAAGAGGGCCCAACTCCCCAGCAGAAGGATGAGCAGCTTGAAGGCCAGGGAGATGAAGAGCCCCTCGCAGGGTGTCCCGCACGGCTCCAAGGTCTCGCCCCACAGCAACTGGGGCAGAAGCATGAAGGCCAAGGGGGTGAGGAAGGCCAGCAGGGCCAGCGCCCCACCCAGCGAGACCCCCAGGTGGCGGGAGCAGTCCAGATGAGCACTGTCTTCCATGTCCTTGGCAATGCGCGTCAGGTCATCGTGGGAGATGCTGTGCTCCGAGGTGCCCGTCACCACTGTGGTGGTCTCACCCCAGTTGTCGTCCTGCCGGGAGGAGGGAGGCCAACAGTGTCAGACCCCCCCCATAGCAGATGGGGAGCCCCTCTTGAGCACCTCAAAGCACCAAGGAAACCCCCCCCCCCAAATAGATGTGTAACAGAGATAGACAGACTAGAAAGACATACAGATAATCTAGTTAAAAGTTTTTAACTAGATTTTTAATTGGTGTGAGTAGGAGGCAGTTTTTCAGTGTTTTTAGGAATTTTCTATAGTTTAAACATTGGGGATTTTATGTACGCCGCCCAGAGTCGCATATCGATTGGGGTGGCTATACAAATTGAATAAATAAAGAAATAATCAAGACAGACAGACAGAGAGACTAGATAGATAATCAAGAGAGACAGAGAGACTAGACTAGACTAGATAGATACAGAAGAACATCGGATAAAGTCCAAACTCCGTTCCACAAGTTTGGACTTTATTCAAATCAAATGGGCGATGCATCGGATAACGTCCAAAAAATGGACTTTATCCGAGGTTCCTATACAAAATACTTCGGATAACAACAATTTTTAAAGCGGTTTTAGACTTTATGCGATGCATCACGTGTGCATGAAAACCGCGACTTTATCCGAATCGGACTTTATCCGAATCGGACTTTATCCGAATCGGACTTTATCCGAGGTACCACTGTAGATAGATAGGTAATCCAGACAGGTAGATAAGTAAATAGATAATCAAGATCAGGGATTCTCAACCTTTGGCCGGCGGCACCATTGCATGTGCCCCCCCCCGCCTCCACCACACCCAGAAGTGCCATGTGGTGGAGGAAAGGCAAAATGTCCATCCAGCCCCCAAAGCTGTCTGAGGGAGCATGACCCGACTTAAAAAGGTTGAGAATTCCTGACCAAGACAGACAGACACTTCTTTTCTCTCTCCTTCAGAACTCAAGATAAATGTTCTCATGCACCCTTACAATGGTCTTGTAAGGTAGGCCACTTGTTTTGCCCGTGCAACACAGCCGTAGTCCAAACCCACAAAGGAAACCTCCTCCACCCTTGATGACCCCGCTCACCCTTTCATCGCCCCGGGTCGACTCGTTGTCCAGCAAGGGTTCCCCCGGGGCCTGGATGGTCACCGACTTGTCCCCTCGACTCCCGTCCCGACTCTTGGAGCGGTGCCTCTCTCGCCGGTCTCTACGCGGAGGGGAAGGAAAGGCAGAAGGTGAGGAGCCTGCTAGCACATTTTTTCAGAGCGAGGTCTAGAGGGGGGTTCGTAAAGATCATCTAGTCCCATGTTAGCTAGCAATTTCCCACATCTCTTTTTACCATTCCTCCAATTTTAACACAGAAACATTTCCCCAATTTCTTGCTATGCGTCGTCTTGCCACAGTTAACATTACAGACAACAAATCTTTTTTATCTCGAATATTCATATAATCTATTTCTGTCTTGTGTGTACTGTTACCAGACTCCAGCCTCAGGTCGAAATCCAAAATTTCCGATACCTCTTTCTTTATTTTTACCCCAAAAGTCACTTTACAACTCCACCGCATGTGCTCATATGTCCCCCATGCTCTCTTTACATCTCCAACAATGTTTGCTTTTTGTATTATACCCATTTGGTGCAACCGAACTGGAGTCGAGTACCACCTCCCTAACTATTTTGTCATTATGTTCTTTCACCCTAACAGACAAACTTTTCATTCTTCTTCTCTTCCATTTATTCTTCCAATTTGTTTCCCAAATCTTTATATTAAAAACCTATCAAATTTAAAGATCGAAACGTTCCCGCACAGGCGCAAAATGCTGCCATAAATGCACCTACAGCTGTTGTGAACAGACATTTCTGTAGTCATGTGGTAGACACTAGAGTGCACGGAACACTGTTACCTTTCCCACCGAAGTGGTCCATGTTAATCTACTTGCAATTTCTTGCTTTAGGCCCTAGAAGTCTGGCTGGGGTGGTGGTGGGGGGAACCCTGCAGATTTATGGGTTCCGGAGTCAGTGAATTTGGGACATTTGAACCTCTTCTCTGATGGATACGTGGTTACTAACCATGGGTTGGACTAGAGCAGTGTTTTCCAACCTTTGGTTCTTGGACTTCAATTCCCAGAAGCCTCAGTCAATTGCCCCATAGCACTGGACTGGCTTCTGGGAATTAAAGTCCCCTTGTGGGGCCTGGGCCCCACATTGGGGAGCCACTGCACCAGATAGACCCTGAGGGAACCCCACCTACCTCTTTATCTCTGAGATATCTCAAGGTCCAAAACCACCAGGGGAAGTCATGCCGTCCCCCTTCTCCTGCCGCCTGAGGCCACAACTCACCTGTGTTTGCGGGAGCTCCGCGAGTGCCCCGACTTGTAGGAGTAGCCCGAATACTGCGACTCCGTGTCCATGGTGTCCGAGCGCCGGGCCTTGTAGCGGTCCACGCAGGAGGACTTGGGTCTCCCGGGGCCCGGGACGGCGGCCAAGGCAGCCGCGGCCTCCTTCAGGGTGGGCTTCTTGAGGGCGAGCGGCACCTTCAAGAGGTCAACCTTCACCTTGAAGGACTCTATTTTGATGGGCGGGCGGGGGGGCGTCTTAGGAGAAAAAAAGGTGGGCACACCTGGCAAGGAAGAACAGACAGGTGAGAATGGCCGACTCTGGCCCACGACCCAAATGCCTACTAATGTGATTTATGTCACATTTCTTCTTCTTTTGTTGTTTAAAATATACAAAGGATAGTATTTTTATTTTATTTTATTTATTACATTTCTATCATGCCCATCTGGGAAAGGAAAAATAACAATATTATAAAAACATTGCCTTGAGTAATTGATTGATTCATTCATTCACGTGATGTAAACACCACTTAGGGCGGCTAATATATATACAAAAAAAGGTAACTTTTCCAAGCTGTGGACTGTACTGTATAAAGAAGGGAACACATAGGCCAAATGGACTTGCTGATCAAGTGGGGAAAGTTGGTGCATGAAGAAAGCTAGCATTTCAAGGCAAGCAAGATCCTGCATACCTGAGATGCTAGCTTTCTACAAGAGCCCTGTTCTTTGACGTTTCCTCTGTATAGCGTGGAAAGTTCACCTAGAAGAGCGTATCTTATGTTTTCTCAGCTATAAACCCAGCCAAATCCTTCCTCGCTTTATACTAATATTGCTGGTTTTAACTTTTTTTGGGGTCAAATCTTGCAATTATAAAAAGTTTGCAATGTAAAAATGTAAGCAAATAAGTGCTTTCTCCATGTGGTGGGGAATAAGTTGCACGCCAAAGCCAAAGTTAGTACAAGGAACAACTATCAGGAAACTTGCAAACTACAAGGGAGCTCAACCATCCACGCGAGGTACTCTTTTAAGCATTACTGCCTGGATACCAAAGCTTAAGTCAGTACAAAGAACAACATCATGAGGAAACAGACAAACTATAGATGGGGAATTCAACCACCCACACTGCACACATCAGCTTTGGCGGCCCTGAGCGTCTCAGCAGCAAAGGATGCGGATCCAGTATGGAGCGCATCCACACATGCAAAAGAAGTCGCCATTGCTGTTAATGAAGCCATGTGGATAATGACAGGATGTCTTAAATCAGGGATTCTCAACCTGCAGACCATGGGCTGGATGTGGCCCGCGACACCATTTCATGTCCCCACCACCACCTCCACCACACCGGGAAGTGTCATGTGGTGGAGGAAGGGCAAAATGGCCATCCGGCCCCTGAAGCTGTCTGAGGGAGTGTGACCCAATGGCCCCTGGCTTAAAAAGGTAGAGAACTCCGGGTCTAGTTCTTCTGCTGCTGTATCTGAATCCGAATACAGGCAATCATCACTGGTAATCAGCCATGGGAATAGAATGCTGTTGGTCTTCCATTTGTCTTCCGCATCGCAGCGTAACACCCAGAGTACCACGGATCCAATTCCTTTGAGCCCCTTTCTGGTCCTGAGCCCTTTTGACACTTAAAGTCCTCATCATCATCATCATCATCCCCAAGCCAGGATGGATAAAGCTGCTGCCCTCCATCCAGGTGGGTTCAGGTGGGATAATTTAATCCACTTGAGGACCCTCACCCTTCCCTGTGGACTTTGCCCACGCAAGGCCACTAGTCCTCAGGGTCGTCAGGTTAGTCAACTGCCACCTCTGACACTCAGTGTTGCGTCGCTGGCAACAGGGTCTACTCTATGACCATAGCAGGATCGCCTGGCCAGACTGGCATTGGTCTAGTTAGTAAAGGTAAAGGATACCTTTGCTCGAAAGCCAGTCATATCCGACTCTAGGGTTCAGTGCTCATCTCTGTTTATAACCAAAGAGCCAGCGCTGTCTGCATCTGCAGATGTTTCCACAGACATGTGGCAGGCATGCCTAGACACCGGAGTGCACGGAACACTGTTTACCTTCCCACCCAAGCGGTACCTGTTTATCTACTTGCAATGTTTTGCTTTCAAAGTGCTAGGTTGGCAGGCGCTGGGACAGAGACGGGCGCTCACTCCACCGTGCAGTGCTCGGGAATCGAACTCCGACCTTCCAGTCGTTGGAATTCAGCGTCTTAACCACTCGAGCCACCGCAGTCCCCTTAGGAGCGTGAAATTTTGTTTTAAATCACGCCCCTCTGAGACATGGTCCTCGCATTTGGGGGAATTTTTTTTTAAAAAAAAACTAAGACTTTGTATTTTTTTTTCTTCCTGATAAGCTCTGATTAATAATAATAATAATAATAATAATAATAATAATAATAATAATAATAATAATAATAATAATAATAATAATAATAATAATAATAATAATAATAATAATAATAATAATAATAAATTTGGACTTAAATGCCGCCCACTTGCAGATGATTTATGATGATGATAATAACAGCCACTGGGTCACATACTGGATTTTCACCTTGTCTCCTGCCCCTCCACCCCAAACTGCCCGGGCATTAGTTAAGCTCCCACTGTCGGGTCTGCCCAGATGCCATGCATGGAGACACCCGATGAAGGAGGTCAGGCTAAGCCGTGACCGCTTGACCCGGTAATTCCTGGGCTGGTGAAGCAAGCCGGACCTGCCCTCCTCATACAAGAGGTTCTGGTCTGAGTCCCTGCCAGACTGTAAAGCCATAAGGACAACACCCATCATGCGCCCAGCGGTGTCTATGGACCCTCTCCGGCAAACCCCCCCTTTCATCTTTCCATCTGGCACCCATCCAAGGAGTTGCGCCCTATTTAATCTGAGTTTCCTGACCCAGCCCCGGAGAGAGGCTCGCCCCACCACCACCGCCAGCGCATAATGCAGGAGCCGCAATTCAGAAGAGGCACATGCTTTGTTCCCATGGACGATGTAGGTCAGACGGGAGAGAAATCCCTGCTCGCTTTTCGAAAAACAGCGGAGGAGAAAGGGTCACATTTTCTAGCGGCAGCGTTTCCCAACCTTTGGTTCCTGGACTTCAATTCCCAGAAGCCTCAGTCAGTCCGTTGGCTGAACCTTGCTTTGGGGAATCGACCGAGGCTTCTGGGATTTGAAGTCCCAAGAACCAACGGTTGGGAAACGCTGGTCTAGATGGCCTTATGGGAGCCCTTCCAACTCAACCAAAGTACAGGTAAAGTCAGTCGTATCCAACTCTAGGGTTCAGTGCTCTTCTCTGCTTCAAAGCCGAAAAGCCAGCGCTGTCTGCTTCAGCAGACGTTTCTGTGGTCATGTGGCAGGCATGACTAGACACCGGAGCGCACGGAACGCTGTTTACCTTCCCAATAAAGTGGTCCCTATTTATCTACTTGCAATTTCTTGCTTTCGAACTGCTAGTTTGGCAGGAGCTGGGACAAAGACGTTGCTCATTCCGTCCGGCAGTACTTGGGAATTGAACTGCTGACCTTCCAGTCAGTGTCTTAGCCACTTGAGTCACTTAAACATTGAGCCGCTCAACCAAAACCATATATTATATATGGGACTGCGGTGGCTTAGTGGTTATGATGCTGAACTTGACGACTGAAAGGTCGGCAGGTCAGCAGTTCGAGATCCGAGTGCTGCACGACAGAATGAGCTCCCACCGTCTGCCCCAGCTCCTGCCAACTTAAGCAAGAAATTGCAAATGGATAAATAGGTACCACTTCGGTGGGGAGGTAACACTGTGCAGCAGGCATGACTAGACACCAGAGTGCATGTAATTCTGTTACCTTTCCCACCCAAGCAGTACCTGTTTAGGTAAAGGTAAGGCCACCCTTGCTCGAAAGCCAGTCGTATCCGGCTCTAAGCAGGTATGACTAGCGCACGGAATGCTGTTACATTTCCCAAAAAAGTGGTACCTATTTATCTACTTGCAATTTCTTGTTTTTTGAACTGCAGTTTGGCAGGAGATGGGACGGACGACAGGAGCTCACTCTGTGGTGCAGCGCTCGGGTCTCGACCTGCTGACATGCTGACCTTCCAGCCGTCAAGTTTAGCGTCTTAACCACTAAGCCACTGCAGTAGTGATCCCGATACGGAACTGCTGGCTTCCTTCAACATGGAACAAAATTTTAAGGGTCCTTTAAGGGTACCTTCCTCTCCCCTTCCCTGGTTTTCTGAACCAAACCCAGCCGAAGGAACTTCTGATGTGCCGATCAACCCGTCCCCTCCTGCATCTTCTGCTCGGAAAATTTAAATTTTAAAACACATGCTCTACAGGCCTTCACCACCACACAGAGGATTAATAATTAAGCAGAGGAAACGGTAATGCTGATTTATCAGCGAGATTAATCAAGACACAAAGAGAGTCCTCTTAGACCAGCTCAGACATCACCCTCCCTGGGGTCCTAATGACTCAAGGCTGCGCTCCTCTGCGCATGCGCATCTGTTTTTTTAGCGTGCCCCTTGCCGCCCCAAACACTAATTTAATTTTAAATTTTAAAATCCTCCCGGCCCCCAAACACTAATTTAATTTCGCATTTTTAAGTCTTGCAACTTGATTAAGCAGAGGAAGGTGAAAGATGGGTCGCCCCGACTGCCTTTCATCTAGTTCCTAACCTAAGGCCTGTGGGTTAGATCTGGCCGACGGCGCCATTTCATGTGGCTCCCCACCCTTTCCAAGGTCATTCAAGAAGCAAAATGGCCACCCCCTTTGAAGCTGTTGGGACAAAATGGCCACCCGCATTGTGCAAGCAGGGCAAAATGGCCATCCAGCCCTCAAAGCTGACTGAGAAAGCGTGACCCAGCTCCCGGCTTGAAAAGGTTGGGAACCCCTGATCTAGTATAGTATATACTCGAGTATAAGCTGAGTTTTTAGTCTAAAAAATGAGCCCCAAAAGGGAACTCGGTTTATAATTGGCTCAATGACCATGAGGGTCCCAAGACTGCGCCGGATTGAGATGCGGCAACAATTTAATTATTTTTATTATATTTTCGGGTATTTTGACTATTGAAACTCCCTAGCAGCAGCTGCATTTCTCACCCTCGGCTTATACTCGGGTCAATCTATTTTTCTGGGTTTTCAGATCAAAATTAGGTACCTCAGCTTATATTCGGCTTGGCTTATACTTGAGTATATACAGTACGTCTCTGTCCCAGGTCCTACCAACCTAGCAGTTCAAAAGCAAAGGGGCTGTGGTGGCTCAGTGTTTAAGACGCTCGCCTTGTTAGCTGGAAGGCCGGTAAGTCAGCAGTTCAAGACCCGGGTACTGTAAGACGATTTGAGCGCCCGTCTCTGTCTCCTGCTAACCAACCTAGCAGTTCAAAAGCAAGACTTTGCAAGTACAGTAGAACCCCGTATAATGACTGCCTCGTACAGCAATTAAATCGTACAACAACGAGGATTTGAAAAAACACTGTGCCCCGTATAACAACTAAAATTGTTATACGATGCAATCCATCTCTATGGGGAAAATTACCAATTTTTGTTGTTGTACGGTTTTCCCCCAGAGATATTCATTGTACGATGCATCCCATAGGGAAAATCGCTACACCATGCATGCATCGTATAGCAATTTCTTTGTACAACAACAAGCCCACGGAACGGATTAAAGTGGTTGTACGAAGTACCACTATAGATAAATAGGGACCACTTTGATGGGGGGGGGACATGAAAGGAGCCTCATCCGGGGGTCCCCTGAGTGGAGTTTCTCCAGCAAAAATACTTTCAACCCAGAATAAATTTCTGACATGAAATTATTAGTTTGAAAGCAGGAAAATGCAAGGTACCACTTCAGTGGGAAAGGTTACAGCGTTCCAGCCTGCCACATGTCCGTGGAAACGTTTGCAGACACAGAAAGGGCTGGTTCTTTGGCTATAAACAGATGAGCACTGAACCCTAGAGTCGGATACGACTGGCCTTTAAAGGGAGACCTTTACTTTTACCTAAATAAATTGAATAAATGAATAAATAAATAAACACGAGAGATGGAACAAGTCTGCGTTGGCCTGCCCACTTGAGTTTCGTGTTTGGATTAACTACGGCTCGACGAACAGTCTTCGGGGTGCCACAGAAATCTTTGATATTTAAATTAAATTCTTCAAAATAAAATTGCAGATGGCAGGTTCAAACAGAGACGAGGCATCTTTTCCCCCTTCCTTCCTCCCTGACTGACAAAGAAAGGAAAACTTCTTCCAACTTCTGGGGCCCGGCGAGAAGAAAAGAACGGGTTCCCACATGCTAAACTAAATCAAAACTAAAACAAAACAGTGGCGTGCAAGTTTTTAAATCAGAATTAAACTATCCCGTTAACCAGGGATTGGAGCAGCGGGCCGTGAAGCGCCGGGCGCACCCATCAAACACATCCTTTCATTTCTGGTTCCCCTTCGGTCTCGTTCTTCACCCTCCCTCCCTGCAACGTGGTCTCCGCTTTGCATGGCCTTGCCCACCCCCTCTGCCAGTGCCGCCTGAGCCAAGCGGGGAAGGAGGAGAATAAATAGGAGAAATAAGCCCATGCTGTGTTGAAACAAAAGGTTGGGAAGCTAGCAAAACAGCAGGACTGCAACCGAATCCTCTGCAGGGGAAATGTGGCTTTTTAAGGGGGGGGAATGGGGAGGGGGGGCAAAAAAGGGGGGGAAGAGACCCCAAGTGTCCTCAATGCGCATTCAGGCAAGAGGCTAAGAAAGAAAGAGGGAAGAGGGTAAATCCCAAGAGGCCAACGGAGAATTGGGTTGCAGATCAGTGGAAGGACTCGATCAGAAGACGGAGGAAGGAGCTCACTGGACAGGTTGCCCTTGCTTAAAATCCAGCCGTATCAGACTCTAGGGTCCAGTGCTCATCTCCGTTTATAGCCAAAGACCCAGCGCTTATCTGCGTCGGCAGACGTTTCCGTGGACATGTGGCAGGCAGGACTAGACACCAGCGTGCACGGAACACTGTTTACCTTCCCACCAAAGTGGCCCCCCTATTTATCTCCTTGCAGTTTCTTGTTTTCCAGCGGCGAGGTAGGCAGGAGCTGGGACAGAGGACGGGAGCTCACTCCGTCGTGCAGCACTCAGGAATCGAACTCTGACCTTCCAGTCATCAAGTTCAGTGTTTTAACCGCTTGAGACTGTGCACTGTGGTGTCTAGGCAGGCATGCCTGCCATGTGTCCACAGAAACATCTGCAAACACAGACAGCGCTGGTTCTTTGGTTATAAACAGAGATGAGCACTGGACCCTAGAGTCAGATATGACTGGCTTTTGAGCAAGGGCGACCTTGTCGTGCAGTACCTGAGAATCAAACTGCGACCTTATAGTCAGTGAGTTCAGCGTCTTAACCACTTGAGCCACAGCTGTCACTGGACAAGGAATGCAACTAAAGGAGGAGATGGCTGAGGATCTCAACCTCTCCAACGTCACCTGGAGGACCATGAATAGGCTGAGGGTCGGAGTCCCTAAAGACAAGACCAAAAGGCTCAAGTGGGGGTTGAAAACAGACCCTCTGGTAGCTATGGCTCCATATCTAAGACCAGGAGAGAAGTAGCAGTGGACACCGAGAGAACGAAGCAAGAGACGGACCCTCCTTGACACCCTCTGGAGATGAGCCTCAAGTCCAGCAACTCAAATCCCGGGAGAGCTTTAGGGCAAGAACAAACATTTTTGAGGGTACGCAAGAGCAAAACCCAATTAGAAGATGGAGGAATGAGCTCACGGGACAAGGAACCGCAATAAAGGAGGAGGATATGGTTGAGGAACTCAACCTCCCCTACGTCACTTGGAGGACCCTGGATAGGCTGAGGGTCACTCAATGCAAGACCAACAGGCTCAAGTGGGGGCTGAAAACAGACCCTCTCGTTCCACCTAAGATCAGGAGAGAAGGAGCAGCGGACGCCGAGAGAACTAAGCAAGAGAAGGACCCTCGACACCCTCTGAATGGAGATGAGCCTCAAGTCCGCCATCTCAGATCCAAGAAGAGCTTTATGGCGAGAACAAACATCCTTGAGGGGACGCAAGAGCCTCTTGTTGGTATCGTTTCACCTAAGATCAGGAGAGAAGTAGCAGTGGACACCGAGAGAACTAAGGAAGAGAAGGACCCTCCTTGACACCCTCTGAATGGAGATGACCCTCATGTCCGTCGGCTCAGATCCAGGAAGAGCTTTATGGCGAGAACAAACATCCTTGAGGGGACGCAAGAGCCTCTTGTTGGTATCGTTCCACCTAAGATCAGGAGAGAAGTAGCAGTGGACACCGAGAGAACTAAGCAAGAGAAGGACCCTCCTTGACACCCTCTGAATGGAGATGACCCTCAAGTCCACCGGCTCAGATCCAGGAAGAGCTTTATGGCCAAAGCCACTGCAGTGGCTTCATTTGGGCAGTTTGTGGTCCCTATTTATCTCTGTTTATAGCCAAAGAGCCAGCGCAGCGTGTGGAACGCTGTGTACCTTCCCACTGAAGTGGTCCCTATTTATCTACTTGCAATGTCTTGCTTTCAAAGTGCTAGGTTGGCAGGAGCTGGGACAGAGACGGGCGCTCACTCTGTCTTGCAGTACCTAAGAATTGAACTCTGACCTTCCAGTCAGCAAGTTCAGCGTCTTAAGCACTTGAGCCACGATGAGGTCTAGGAACTTGTTCTCAGAGAGAATGTAGCTTAGGAGTCCTTTTGCTCAGGTTTTCTGCATTTTTTCCTATTTTTAAAAGAAGCCCCTTTTCTCTGCCGGGGAAGGAGATAAAGGACAACCTGAGCTTGGCCTCTAATCTTAAAAGTACAAAACAAATTGTGCACGCACAGCATACCTGTCAAGTATCCTGTATTGGCCAGGATTTCCTGTAATTTAGCACCGCTTTTCCTCCTTTCCCGTCCGGAGCAGCTGCCATCCCGTAATTTGATGGTGGTGGTGGGGGGAAGTAGTTACTGCGCATCCACTTCTGTGCAGAACCCTTCTACACATGTGTAGAACCTTTCTCCGCATGCGCAAACCCTTCTACGCATGCATAGAAGGGTTTTGCGCAGAAGGGGATGCATAGAAGGGTCCTACGCATGCGCAGAAGGGACCTGCGCAGAACCTGCGCATATTGTCCAGGGCCGCGCTTGAACGGTATGATGCACAGTGATGTTGCAACGGTCGATCTAAAACAATTCAAAAAGGTTCCCATTTTGTCCAAGCGGGCTTGGAACGGGGGAGATGCTGGTTGACAGCTTAGACCAGGGTTTCCCAACCTTTGGCTTTTTTGGACTTCAATTCCCAGAAGCCTCAGTCAATCCCCCACAGCCCTGGTCAGCCCGTGGACCGACTGAGGCTTCTGGGAACTGAAGTCTCTAATCCAAAGGTTGGGAAACAGTGGGTTTTAGAGGCCAGCGCAAGGAAACAAGAAGCAGGCGCAGAAGGAAACACAATGGACACACAACCCCAGCGCTTGACAATATTTTACAATTTGCAAAACCAAGTGTACCCTTAATTGGGAAACGCGCCAGCCTGGCGAGGGGGAGGGCAGAGAAATCGGATTAAAACTGCACAAAGCATTAGAAAAGTCTCTGACCCACAGAGAGAGAGGGGGGGGAATAACCATTCTCCCCCTTTATAAACAAACCCCCATTTATGGGGCAGACGGTCAAGATCCGAAACACGGCCAAGATCCGAAACACGTTCCCTCTGTTCAGCCATCCCAGTGGGGAAGGGGATTAGGTTGCAAAAAGGACCCACACCTCTAAAATGGACCCAGAAGGTTTTATTTAGTTAAAAAATGGGGGGTTTGGCCAAAGACTTTGCAAATTACAAAGGGTGTGGGTGTCTAAAAGGTTGGCAGTAGTGGGGGGAGAGGGTAGGCCTTTTGTGCAAAAGACACCAATGGAGTGGGTGTGTGGGGTTTTTTTTCCCCCTTGCACATTTATCACGAGGATGAAAGAAAGGCCAAGCAGCCAAAAAGCCCAGCCCGGGGTTGCCTAGGCGATGACAACCGGACCGGCAAACTTGCAGGCCGGCATCCAAAGTGAGAGGAGTTGTGTGTGTGTGTGTGTGTGTTGAAAAAGGGACCCCAACCCCAAGCGTTGTGTAGAGGGGGCATCTCTGGGAACAATGAATGGGGTTCAAGACAAGGACGGAAAAGCAAGGGTGAAAAATCTGAAACTGGCTGGGGAGGGGGGTTGTTGCTGAAAAGGAAATTGGGGAGGGGGTTTGAAGGTTGCACTGTGTCAGGTCCTATTCAGGCTCTGGGCTGCTATGGGGAGATTTGTGGGAACTGGTGGGGCGGGGGAGATCTTGCAAGGGGGGGGGGGGAGATTGAAAAGATGGAAACAGGGGCAGCGTCTGCATCCAAGCGCCCAGCTGTGAAGAAGAGAAGGCGAGCATCAGAAATGATTTTGCAAATCCTCTGCACATCGTCAGCTGGATTTAAACTTTTGGCCGCCAAGTGCCAGGAAAGGAACACAGTTTGGGGATGAAGGTCAGGGTCACCCTTGCTTGAAAGCCAGTCATATCCGACTCTAGGGTTCAATGCTCATCTCCAAAGAGCCAGCATTGTCGCCTCTGCAGACCTTTCCGTGGTCATGTGGCAGGCACGAGCAGACGCCGAAACGGCGTCGCCTTCCCTGCCGAAGTGGCACCTTTGTTTATCCACTTGCAATTTCTTGCTTTCGGACTGCGACGTTGGCAGGAGCTGGGAGAGACGACGGGAGCTCACTCCGTCATGCAGCACTTGGGTCTCGAACTGCTGACTTTCCGGGTCATCAAGTTCAGCATCTTAACCACTAAGCCGCCGCTATAGTCCCTATGAGTGCCTCAATGGGACGCGAAAATCTGCAAATTGAGTCCCCCGTGCCACTTGGTTTGCCAAGGTTTTCGGTTGAGGCCAAGACATAAGGCTGAAGAAGCTCAGAGCCACTCGCCAGGAATGTGGGAATGGCACTGGGATGCGCACGCGCACAGACACCCAAGCATGGGCACTTGCAAACTCCGCATGCACCCAAATGCAACCGCCTCTTTCCTAGGCAACAAAGCTGCAAGCTCAATTTTCAAATCCGAACCCCAGAAGTCTGACCAAGACCGTTCCCACACATTACCCCTCACTGCCTTCCCCCTTAGGCCAGGATCCATCTGTGCAAACCAGCCCGCGGGTGTGGAGAGATGTGCAGAAATTCCAGCAATGAGAACATGGTGTACTTGATTTAAATCAAATTGCTATGACTCAAGATATGAGTTCTTGGCTTTCCAAACCAGCCATTTTTCTGGAAAACGGCCTTCCTATGGCAAACATTGAAGAAACTGAGTCGGGGTTGCCGCCCTGAGTCGGGTTCGGCCTGAGTGGGCGGCATATATAAATATGACTAATAAATAAAAATAAATAAATAATAAATAAACCCACCCTGAAAGCAGTGAAGGCAATTCTGGTAAATGAAAAATGATACAATCTCCCCTCTTTACCCTACACACAACCTCACATGTCGCAACAAGCCAAGATGTGGTTTGCTGAAATCTGGCCCGTGGTGCTGAGCCAGCCCATCTTATCCTAATACGCGGACAATTTTGTCTAATATGCGGACAATTTTGTGAACAAAACCAGCACCCACCGGAATCTGAAAAACCTGGTTTGCAGCTGATTTACTTAAACCATGGCTTGCTGCGACATCCAAACTCACAATCATGGCTTGTCCCTAGATCGCTATTCCAGTTCCCCATCCAAAACCAGGATCAGGTGAGGAACAAACCAGAAACAGAGAAAACAAACCACTTTTTTTGATCTGCCTATTCATGGTTTGAGCAACAAACCGCAGTTAACACAAACCATGGTTTATTGGTTCATGCATATTTTGCCGTGGTTAAGTCTTTCTCTGAGTCACTCTCTTTTTAAGACGTACAAAAATCCTAAATAGAGTTGCAGCTATCGTTTTTCTTAGGGTGTTAACGGTCTTTGCAGAAGACAGCAAACTTTCAAAGGGAATTTGAAATTAGAAGTCCAAGCATTGGTTTTAAGAGCCATGCTCCAAATGAGACCCCATCTCGTATCTGAGGATACTTACCAACTCAATGGCAGGGACCAGGGTGGGCGCAACAATGGAGAAAAGCCTTTTTTCCCCCCTCTGATGCTCAGTGCCTAAAGGGGCGGCGCATTGTGGAGTCTTGAAACAGATTCAGCTCCTGGAACCAGATTCCCAGTCCCGTCCCAGTGGCTCCAGCAGACTACAACCGCCGTGCCGATCGGATTCGGGATGCTAACTGTGGAAGGGAAAAGGTGGAAATGTGAAATTTGTGTGGTTGGGTAAAGGTCAAGTCACCCTTGCTCGAAAGCCAGTTGTATCCGACTCTAGGGTTCAGTGCTCATCCCTGTTTACAGCCAAAGTGCCAGCGCTGTCTGCATCTGCAGGCGTTTCCATGGACATGTGGCAGGCGCAACTAAACACCAGTGTGCACAAAAACGCTGTTTACCTTTCCCACTGAAGTGGTACCTATTTATCTACTTGTCTTGCTTTGAGACTGCCAGGTTGACAGGAGCTGGGACAGACGACAGAAGCTCACTCCGTGGTGCAGCACTCAGGTCTCAAACTACTGACCTTCTAGTTGCCAAGTCCAGCGTCTTAACCACTTGAGCCACCGCAGTCCCACTTGTGTGGGTATGCCAGAGTAAGAAACTACGCACCTTACCTCCCTGTATGCAAGTCCAGCTCTCCCAGTTTCCCCATATAGCCTACTTGCTGCCCCACTGGTTTTTGCGATACCGTGCGATCCCTGTGGGATTAGCCATATCTGAGAGTCAATTAATGAGATTAAATTATTAATCTCACTCACGGTCACAGTTAAGGCGGCATTCCCAGATTACAAAACCCATCGCCCGAAAACAGCATATCTGGACAGCGACATGGAGGTGGAAACCAGGTAGAGCTTCCATAGGCTGCAGAAGTCTAGCTTTACATGCAAGGGCAGTATAGATCAAAGCTAAGCAAAAAGCAAAGTAATCACACTTTTATACCTGCCCATTAGCTTCTAGTGCGTCCGTTGGGTGGTTCACAAGTTAATTAACATTTTGCCCCCAACATGCTGGGGAGTCATTTGGCCAACTTTGGAAGGATGGAAGGCTGAGCCAACCTTGAGTCCTGGTCAGGATCAAACTCACAACCTTTTGGTTGCAGGGCAGCAGTTTAACCCCTGCGCCACCAGGACAAAGAAACCTGGAAACAGTGCTGGCCACCTTCACAGTAACACAACCACACAAATAAAAAAGTCACTCAAACCCAATAGGCTTTTGCAGTTCTCTCTCTCTTTAAAATAAACGTATATAACGACAGAGGCGGCTGCGCTGGACGGGCATTAAAAATGCAGACAAGCTTTTTCCTGCGCCTTGCATTGCGCATATTCCTATTTGCATAAACACCGTGAGTTGTAAATAATTAAATGCAGGCAATAGCTTAGCATTTAATTACATGACTTGATAATGGGGGGAACTAGCTAACAAGGGCCTTAGCAATTAGCACGAGCCCGGTCACCGTTTAACTGCGGGAATTGTTTGTAAAAACTCGACGGTTAACTGGGCAGTGGGATTACACTTGTGGAAGTGGGAATTCGGGATTGAGGAAGTGCAGTAGTAAATTCTGTAGTACATATGTCAAGGTTGCACTTACTCGGAAAGCCAGGATTGAGAACAATCATAATTTCAAGTCAGAAATTATTCTGGGTCGAAAGGGTTTTTGCTGAAGAAACTCCGCTCCGGGAATGCCCAAATGAGGCTCCTTTCATGTCCCCAAGAGCTGGGGCAGAGACAGACGCTCAATCCATCATGCAGTGCCTGGGTCTCGAACTCAGCTAACAAGGTGAGCTTTTTAACCACTGAGCCAGGACTGATGTCAACAGCGTTATGCTGGCATAGTTTATAGGTCAGGATTGACATCATGATCCTTATACTGGCAGAGTTTACAGGACATGATTGATGCCATCAGCCTTACACAGGCATAGTTTACACAACAGGATCAACATAATCAGCCTTATGCTGGAACAGGACTAATGTCAATAATCTTACACAGGCATAGTTTACACAACTGGATCAACATCATCAGCCTTATGCTGGAACAGTTTATGGGACAGGACTAATGTCAATAATCTTACACAGGCATAGTTTACCCAACAGGATCAACATCAGCAGCCTTATGCTGGAACAGTTTATGGGACAGGACTAATGTCAATAATCTTACACAGGCATAGTTTACACAACAGGATCAACATCAGCAGCCTTATGCTGGCATAGTTTATGGGACAGGATTGACGCCAATAACCTCTCACAGGCATAGTTTACACAACAGGATCAATGTCATCAGCCTTACGCTTGCACAGTTTATGGGACAGGATTGACGTCAATAACCTCTCACAGGCATAGTTTACACAACAGGATCAATGTCATCAGCCTTACACTTGCATAGTTTATGGGACAGGATTGATGCCAATAACCTCACACAGGCATAGTTTACACAACAGGATCAATGTCATCAGCCTTACGCTTGCATAGTTTATGGGACAGGATTGACATCAATAACCTCACACAGGCATAGTTTACACAACAGGATCAATGTCATCAGCCTTACGCTTGCATAGTTTATGGGACAGGATTGACGTCAATAACCTCTCACAGGCATAGTTTACACAACAGGATTTCAGCCCATACCCTATTATGATTCTGACCAAAAGCCACACAAACCCAGAGAATGCAGCCACGTCAAGCAAGCCAAGCGTCCAACAACCAACACCAACACCCCCGATCCCGACCAAACAGTCATCTAGAACCGACAAGGAGGATCTTGGAGCCGGAGTTCCCAAGCCAGATTTTGTTTTGGTCCCTGGGGGCTTCAGCTCATCCGGCATGCCTAGCTAAATTAGTACAATAGGGATGTCTTTGCATCTCGCCCATCATCATCATCATGCTACGGCCAGCCTCCGCCCCGCCCCCCCCGCGGTGCCAGAGAACGCTGGGAAGGGGGCAACTCCACCTTCCACACAACTAGCCACCCTGCCTACTTCCCCCTTTCATACTCAGCCTTTTCTCCGCCCAAAGAGCCTCGCGGTGCGTTTAAAATAAAATGCAGAACATTGAATATATCCACAAGTACAGTGATGTTATACCATTAAAATGCCATGAAAGCAAAACACAGAGACACACACAGCTCAGTCCCAATATTGAAATGCAACTAAATACAACATTGGTGCAGAAAACAAACCACCAGATTTTTCAAACAAGTTAAAACAACGATCAAGGGCAGCTACAGAGAAAGCAACCGCCTAGCTTTGCCCGTTACTGAATCAAGGCATTTCTAAACTGTTATTACCTCTGGTTATTTTGGCAAGGATGATGTCAACAATACATGTTTTCTGCATGGGAGTTCTGGTGTGTTATTTCTAATCGAATGTACATCTTGGAATACCTAATTGTTTTTCCCCCATGTGTCTGTGAAGCTATAGCTTAATTCTCTTTGGATAATGTACCTTATTTTGGAAAAAAAAATTTTTTTAATGGGTGGAGATCATACCTGTCAAGTATCCCAGATTGGTCGGGGTTTCCCGTATTTCGGTGCCGATTTTCGTCCTATCCCGGATCTTGGCAGCGGGGAGAAAGGAGTTACTGCGCAGCCCTTCTGCGCAGATCCTTTCTACGCATGCGCAGAACTTTTCTACACATGCATAGAACCCTTCTACGCATGCGTAGAAGGGTTCTTTGCAGAAGGGGATGCGTAGAACCCTTCTACGCATGCATAGAACCGACCGGTGCAGAACGTTTTTGCGCAGGTCTGTTGTACGCATGCGTAAAAGCCTTCTACGCATGCGTAGAACAGACTTGCGCAGAACCGTTCTGCGCAGGTCCGTTGTACGCATGCGTAAACGGCTTTTACGCATGCGTAAAACGGACCTGCGCAGAACCATTCTGCGCAGGTCCCGTATTGTCCAGAGCCGCGCTTGACAGAAGGTATTCCAAAGAAAAGAAAATTATTTGCCTTTCCTTTTAATTACCGTATTTTCCGGCGTATAAGACAACCTCCAACTTTTCCAGTTAAAATATAGAGTTTGGAATATACTTGTCAGCTGCAGTTAAGTACCTGTCCTATAAGACGACCCCCGACTTTGGCACAGATTTTTCGGGGTTAAAAAGTAGTCTTATACGCCAGAAAATACAGTAGGTCCTCGTCTTGTTAAAAGTGTTTGTTTCTATATAATAAAACTACGGTCATATTTTGCAAAGGGGTCCACAGAAAGAGCCTCTTCAAAGACTGTGATATTTTTGAGCCACAACTGGGTGTACCGTGGGCAACGTCCACCTTGTGTTGCCGGCTAATCCTTCTCACACTAGGTCAGGCGAAAGGAACTGCACAACGAACTCACCCAAAGGTGCCTTCATTTTGGCAATTTGATTGCCGAGTACTGCAGGACAGAGTGAGCTCCCGTCTTTGTCCCAGCTCCTGCCAACCTAGCAGTTCGAAAGCAAGAAATTGCAAGTAGATAAATAGGGGCCACTTCGGTGGGAAAGTAAACAGTGCTCCGTGCACTCCGGTGTCTAGTCATGCCTGCCACATGACCACGGAAACGTCTGCAGAAGCAGACAGCGCTGGCTCTTCGGCTTTGAAACAGAGATGAGCACTGCACCCTAGAGTCGGATACGACTGGCTTTCGAGCAAGGGAAACCTTTACCTTTATGTCAGGCCTAGACATGGAAGATCTTTTGTAAAGAAGTCCGTCCCTCTGAGAATCGAACAAAAGCATTTCTCTACAGTTACAGCGGAAGGGGTTAAAAATCAATGTTATCACTTCAAGAGAGATAACCTCATGAGTCTATCCTGGGGAACATCTTGGAGCATTTCAAAATTTATTTGATTTATTTTGGATGTTTCTATAACAAAATGTTTTCAGAGTGGCTGAATAAGCCTTAAACAGCGTTAAGACAAAGCTTGAAAGCCAGTCGTATCCAACTCTAGGGTCCAGTGCTCCTCTTTGTTTATAGCCAAAGAACCAGCGCTGTCTACATCTGCAGACGTTTCCTCGGTCATCTGGCAGGCATGACTAGATTTTTAACTGGTGCGGGTGGGAGGTAGCTTTTCAGTGCTTTTAGGAATTTTAAGGGTTTAAATGTTGGGGATTCTATGTACGCTGCCCAGAGTCGCATGTCGATTGGGGTGGCTATACATATTGAATAAATAAATGGCTAAACCCTGGCGTGCACAGAGAGCTGTTTACCTTCCCCGCCAAAGTGGTCCCTATTTATCTACTTGCAATTTCTTGCTTTCGAGCTGCTAAGTTGGAAGGAGCTTGGACAGAGACAGAAGCTCACTTTCATCATGTAGTACCCGGGAATCGAACTCCGACCTTCCTTCCGCCTCCCAGGAAGACCTTGGGAACTGTTGTGTTATGGTAATAAAAATACAATATCTAAACAATGTTTGGGGTGGGGGGTCAAGTTATCATGCAACTCCAAACTCATGAACTAGTCCACAAATTTGCAAACAAAAGTCTAGCTGGAATTTATTTATTCATTTATTTCTAATTTTATATTGCCGCCCAACTCCGAAGAGTCTGGGCGGCTCACGGAAAACCAAACCAATATCACATTTAAAAACCAATAAAAACCCCATTAAAGGTAAAGGTTTCCCTTGCTCGAAAGCCAGTCGTATCCGACTCTAGGGTGCAGTGCTCATCTCTGTTTCTAAGCCGAAGAGCCAGCGCTGTCTGCTTCTGCAGACGTTTCCGTGGTCATGTGGCAGGCATGACTAGACACCGGAGCGCACGGAACGCTGTTACCTTTCCCACCGAAGTGGTCCCTATTTGTCTACTTGCAATTTGTCTTGCTTTCGAACTGCTAGGTTGGCAGGAGCTGGGACGAAGGCGGGAGCTCATTCCGTCCTGCCACCAAAATTGCCCTAACCCCTGCAGATTAAAAGAGAGAGAGAATTCATAAATCCATAAAACAAAATTACAATTATTTTTCCAGATTTTAGCCACAATGCTCCCAATTGCTCCCGACTACTCTCCCTTTCTAATGATGTTACCTTCACATTTTACCGCCCCGGTTCATAATCAAACAATATGACCACTTTTCCCCCCGCACCAACCATGTCTAGAATTCTTACTTTTGCTTCTCGGCGTTGATTCCCAGCCATGCTGTTGCAAATTTCATACATTTAAATAATAAAAAAAAACCCCAACAATCAGACATGGCCTGAGATCCTTTCTTTGCATGCAGGAGAAAATAATAATGGGCTTTTTGTCTCTGCAAAGAGAAACATGCAGTTCTTTGGCTGGGAGTGAGGAGACCATTTAAACACACACACACCCCAAACAATGGATCTTTGCCATGGTTGCTTAGGCCAGAACGGGAACACAAGAGTTGAAAATAACAGATTTCGCCGATCGGTGGGACGGTGTATTTTGGAGACCAGAAACCCCCCAAAAGTAAAGTTTTAGAGTCTCAAGAACATGAACCACCCATTCTTCTTCTTATTCCGTGTCCAGCTCTAACCTTGGACTGCCCAAGTGAAGCCACTTTCTTGGGTTGGGCGTTGGCCAACCTTAAATCCTCATCGGCGCAAGTAGACCAGGAAATGAGCCGTTGCATCTCTCCACATTGACACAGCATGTGTTGTTGTCCACCAGTAGTCCCCACTTGAGTCTGTGGGTCTGGCATTTAGGGACTCCGACCCTCAGCCTATTCAGGGTCCTCCAAGTGACGTCGGGGAGGTTGAGTCCCGCATCCATCTCATCCTTCGATGTCGTTCCTTGTCCAGTGAGTTTCTTCCTTTCTCTTCCAACTTGGTTTTGTTCTTGCAAAATAATGTTCGTTCTTGCCATAAAGCTCTTCCTGGACCTGAGCCAACCACCCAAAATGAGCGGAGGGGAAGCTGAACAGCATTCCTGAATTCCGATGCAATTCATTATCTCCATGTCCAAGCCGAAAACATGGAGCCGTTTCCCCACCCCCTCTGTCCATCTCACAGACCTGTCATGTGCAAGTGTGCAGACCAGGCCAGCTGCGTCTCTAGAGGCCGGGCTCCCACGCAGGGGTGGCGGTGGCGGCTACCGCCCCCCCAACTGTTCTGCTTCCAAGAGCCAGCTGGAGTGGACACGGACCCCCACCACCCCCCTTGACCACCTCATTAGCTCCAGATCATCAAACCCAAGCAGGCTGGGCTTGGGTTTGATGATCTGGGGCTAGAGAGAAAGAATCATACCCACCCATGCGCAGGGCCAGGACTCGGGCATGACGGCCGCCCTGAGAGCGCGACAGGAGCACAGCCACCGATCTCATCGCCCTCAAACGCCTGCCACGGAAACCATCGCCCACAAGTAGCCGAGGGAGGGTGACTTACATGGGCGATCAAGCTTGCAAGGGGACGACGGCAGGGAGCAAAAGTCAAAAGAAACGGAGTCCTGGACTAGGGATGCGCCTCCGTGGCATGTCAAAAACAAAGAGGTTTTTAAAGGGGGGGGGGGGATTGAAGCCTTAAACATAGAAAGTTAGTTTGGGCTCCATGAGCTAGCTTTCTACAGGTAAGGGTTTTTTAAATGGATGGAGGAATTGCCCAGGATAGATCTGTATCCCTGTGCGACTCGGTTGCCCAAAACAGAAGCTGAAACCGCTTTAGCAACTGAAATCGAAATGGGTCAGTTTCCACGGGTCCAGTTTCTCGTTAGAAGAATGCTAATAAGAGTCAGACTTCAGCCAACCGTTCTAGCTAGGACATTTTACTGACAGCAACCTTGCAGGGCGGGCCACCGTCACTTCCATTACACAACCAAGGAAAATTAAAGCTAATATTATAAAGAATCTTCATAGCTACCCAGCATTACAATTCCCAAAATCCCTCCAGGCCGTCATTCGTTCATTCATTCAAATTCATTCATTCATTCACTGTCCCACCCCAAATGGATGAGGCTACCGTGGCTCAGGGGTTAAGAAGCTCACCCTGTTAGCTGGAAGGCTGGCAAGTCGGCAGTTTGAGACCCGGGCACTGCATGACAGATTGAGCACCCGTCTCTGTCCCAGCTCTTGGGGACACGAAAGGAGCCTCATTTGGGTGTTTCCTGCGTTGGGTTTCTCCCGCAAAAAGCCTTTCAATCCAGAATAATTTCTGACACAAAAAAATGCACCCAGATGTATCTTTAAAGACCTCTTTCCACAGCTCCTAATTCGATTTAAACTCAAGGTCACCTTTCCTTGAAAGCCAGACGTATCCAACTCTAGGGTGCAGTGCTCATCTCTGTTTATAGCCAAAGAGCCTGCGTTTGCAGACGTTACTGTGGACATGTGGCAGACATGCCGCAACACCCGAGTGCACAGAACACTGTTTACTATAATTATGGATACCTAAGGACAACCTCCGGGTTGGAGAGATAGGCAGGATATCTCTCAATAAATGCCATTTCTAGGGAATTAATCCTAAACAGGTGAAGGCATTTCTGCTTGGGAATAATACCCTGAAGCACATGGTGAGCCACTGGACTGGATCATGGGCTCCTGTGGCCTCTTCCAGCAAGGTGGTTCTTATGTTCTTATGTACCTCCCCACCGAAGTGGTACATATTTATCTACTTGCAATGTCTTGCTTTCAAACTCTAGGTTGGCAGGTGCTGGGACAGAGACGGGCGCTCACTCTGCCCTGCAGTATTCGGGAATCCAACTCCGACCTTCCAGCCATCGAGTTCAGCATCTTAACCACTTGAGCCACCGCAGTAAATTTGTTTTACACACTGCAAAAAACCAGATAGCTTCAGAGTCTACGCAGGTTTCAGCTGGGATAAGTTATTTTTAATAAATAAAAAATCCACCCCAAAATATGTGTATATGACATGCAAGTTTTAATTTGCTACGTGTGGTGGGGAAGGAAACCGAAAAAGACCAGGGGAAAGTGTTCAGAAGATGTGATAATGACAAGAGTGCCCCTGGGCTTATGCAAAGTAACTATTCCAGATGCGCAAGGAAATAGGGCCTGTCTGCCCTGTTCCCATCCAAGCCTTCGGGTGCAAAGGGAAACTGAGGCTCAGCCTCCTTTCTTTCTCTCTCCAGGCAAAAGGAGGGCATTTCTTCTAAGTACGGATCAGATGAAAGAATCCAAATCTCTGAAATGGTGATGCGCCTGAATTAAAACTCGAGAATCGTGCGCGAAAACCCATCCCCTCGCGACCGTCAGGGACCAGGTTCGTCTCCAGAGCTGAGAAAAGGTCCCAACGCCTCTTTGGTTAAACAATTCCCCGATTTATTTCCCCTCCAGCCTCCTTTGCTGTATTTACACATCTCAATTTTGTGCATGGAGCAACGGAATAATAATAATAATAATAATAATAATAATAATAATAATAATAATAATAATAATAATAATAATAATAATAATAATAATAATAATAATAATAATAATAATAATAGAGAGATAACCCCTCGCACAGGGGGTGGACGAAGAATCTTTCCCGCCCCAGCCGAGAGCAAAGGAGTGGAGCTTTGAAGGCACACAACAAGGGAAAACTCAAGAGCCGGCCCAGACGGGTTTGCAAGAGAGATGCTCAATTAGCAATTCAAATTTGTTTTTGTTTTCAATTTAGAGGTTTATTTAGCGTATGGCAAAATTTAGAGATGAGCACTGAACCCTAGAGTCGGATACAACTGGCTTCCGAGCAAGGGAAACCCTACATTTAGAGAGATGTTTGAGAAATTGCAGGGGCTGGCAGTAGCTTGGAGGTTAAGACACTGAACTTGACGGCTGGAAGGTCGGCGGGTCAGCCGTTCGAGACCCGAGTGCTGCACGACGGAGTGAGCTCCCATCTCTGAGCCTGAGTTCCCCTGTGCACCCCCAAGGCTTGGATGGGACCAAGGCAGGCAGGCCCTATTTCCTCGCTCATCTGCTCTGTCTGAGCAGTTCGAAAGCAAGTGGATAAACAGGTGCCGCTTCGGCCAGGAAGGTGACAATGTTCTGCCATGCGACCACAGAAACGACTGCATACACAGACAACGCTGGCTCTTTGGTTGTCAACAGAGGTGCGCATTGAACCCTAGAGTCCGGTGGGAAAGATAACAGCGTTCCGTGTCTAGTCATGCCTGCCACATGACCATGGAAACATCTGCAAAATGCAGACCGGGCTGGATCTTTGGTTATAAACAAAGAGGAGCACTGACCCCTAGAGTTGGATATGACCGGCTTTCAGACAAGGGAGGCCACAGGGAAATGGAGGTGGAAGGACAGGTGGACGTGGGCTAAGAGGTTTATGGGATGGTGGAGGGAAGGACACCTTTTTTCCTAGTCCCCACATGGAGGCGGCGCACAGATGTGCCCTGCAAGACAGACGGGATGCTTAGAGCCACTCTAAGGGGTTTAAAGAGGATTTGGCGGGTGAATCTGCAGGGGAGGAGGAAGAAGCCAGGGTGAAACCTAAGAGGAGCATCAAAAACACCCCGGCCTTGTAGGGCTACATGTTCAAACTGACGGCCGGCCCCAGATTCTGGGTGGGCCACAGAAAACCACCGCCAAGGTCCCTGGATGGGACGGACGGACAGACGGACGTTGGGAGAGGAGGCTAAAAAGACCCAGAAGAAACTGCCTGCCTTGACGCCAATTCGTCTTCTTCCAACCTGAGTAGACCCAAAGTTCATCTGGCTTTGTGGGCCGGATGAACTGGCATCAGGGGCTGGATCTGGCCCCATGGCCATAGTGACCACCCCCTGTACCATGTGACTGGCCTGCAGCCAGAACAGTTTGGGCACCCCCGTCCTAAATCAAAGCGCGTGGTCATTGGTAAAGGTAAAGTTCTCCTTTGCTCGAGAGCCAGTCGTATCTGACTCTAGGGAGCAGTGCTCATCTCCGCTTGCAGCCAAACAGCCAACATTGTCTTCATCTGCAGATGCTTCCGTGGTCATGTGGCAGGCAGGACTAGACACTAGAGTGCGTGGATTGCGGTGACCGTTCCTGCTTTCAAACTGCTAGGGTTGGCAAGAGCTGGACAAGGATGGCAGCTCATCTTGTCAAATAGCACTCGGGTATCAAACCGCTGACAGTTGGGTGTTCACGCTCGGCATCTTAACCACTAAGACACGGCAAGCCCTAAGCAACATGAAAAAGGTCCAAACCTTTGGCAACAGGGGGGAAACTCCTAGCTGAAATTCCAGACAGGTGCGGCTGCGAACCTGTGCTGGCAATACTAGAGAAGGCAGCAATCAGCGGTTCGAGCCCAACCGCATCCTCTCTGCCGCTGCTGCCAGTCAGGGTTCGCCATACTGGGTTACTGGAACAAGCATTGGGTTTGCATTTGAGATACCTTGTTCCATATTGCGATTAGTCAACAAGCCTTGTCCATTTCAGTGGGTCTACTCGAGCAAGGAGGCACTGCAGGAGCTCAAGGGTTTGAGATGCTGAACTCGAAGACTGGAAGGTCAGAGGGTCGATTCCCGGGTACTGCATGACAGAGTGAGTTCCCGTCTCGGTCCCAGCTCCTGCCAACCTAGCCGCTTGAAAGCAAGAAATTGGAACGAGATAAATAGGGATCACTTTGGTAGGAAGGTAAACAGCATTCCGTGCACTCCGGTGTCGAGCCATGCCTGCCACATGTCCATGGAAATGTCTGCAGAAGCAGACAGCGCTGGCTGTTCGGCTACGAAACAGAGATGAGCATTGAACCCTAGAGTCAGATACGACTGGCTTTTGAGCAAGGGGGACCTTTACCTTTACCAGTGACCACTAGCTTTGAGTTAGGCCGTTCGTGTCAGTCCCAGAGATGAGCACTGAACCCTAGAGTCGGATACACCTGGCTTTCAAGCAAGTGTGTGTGTGTGTGTGTGTGTGTGTGTGTGTGTGTGTGTGTGTGTGTGTGTGTGTGTGTGTGTGAAGAGGTACCGCTCCTCAATGTCTGGGGGTTTCCCTTTTAACCCCCCTCTCTCTCCTATTTATCCGTGATGGCCAACCTTGCCACTCCAGATGTCCTTGGACTCCAATTCCCAGAAGCCCCGTTCACCAAGGTCTGCTGACTTGGGCTTCTGGGAATTGAAGTCCAAGGACACCTGGAGTGCCCAGGTTGGCCATCACTGCTAGAGATCCACAACACCCTTGGACAGCAACGAACCTGGAGAGAGGAGAGCATGGAAGAATGACACAATTCCCACCTAGAAACCCACAAACACCTTCTTCTTTTTTTTCATCCAGCAGGGAAAAATAATTGCAAAAATCGGTTAAAGGCAAGGTTGGGTTTGGTTTGGAAAGGGGTGCAAAGAAAGCAGCCCAAAGCCAGGAAGGCACAGATCAATGGGGTACCCCCTTTTTTTGGGGGGGGGTGGGGGAAAGAGAAGATGCAATTCCCTCCCCAATGCAAAGCAACAACCTGGCAAGATGCAAACCAGGAAGAAAAGGAAGCAGCACATAAATGCTTCTTCCATGTCGCCACCGCCACGCCTTCTTCCTCGAGGTAGGCAAGGAGAAAGGGACGGCGGGACCCGATCCTGCAAACCTTACAAGACCTCCCCACCTCCACCCCACCCTTTTGCAAAGGCCCCTTTAAGGAGGGAAAAATCGCCCCCCCCCCCGGGATCTGATTTTATTTGTGCCAAAGAGAGGATAAAGGCGATGCTTTCCAACCCCCCCACCCCCTCCATGAAACAAAAGGAAGGAGGGTACCATTACCGTTGCAGCGGCTTCCAAGGATCCTGTTGCAAAATGAAGGCGTCTCGACCTGTGATCTCCTTGCTTCCTCCAGTTTCCCCTTTTCTTTCCCCTCCTCCCGCCTTGGCTTTTGTTCCCTTCCGGCCCGTCGTTCCAACCCAGGCAGCAAATTCACACACACACACACACCCCAAAAAAAAAATCACACCCCAAAAGCCCTCCCTTGACTCTCTCTCTTTTTTCCCCCCTCGGGCGGCTCCTTCCGCTTTTCCATGCAATTGCAAAATTTAAAAAAAAATTGGGAAAGGGGAGGGGGGAAAATTCAGGAGTAAAAAAAATCCCCCATTTGCAAATGGAAAGAAAAAAAAAGGCAAGAGGAGGAGGAGGAGGAGGAAGAAAGAGCGACGCAACCACCCGGGAACCACAAACCGCCTTGGCAAAGGTCACACACACACTATGTTTTTAAATGAATGAATTAAAAAAAAATGCACCGCCCCGGCCGCTCCTCGCCGGCGTGTGAACCAGGGCGGATTCGAACCCGCGGAGCCCCCAGGGCTGTTCCCGGGCCCGTGCGCGCGCGCCTCCCTCCGGCCCTTCCATTGTCTCCGCTGCCGCGAAGTTCTCAGCGCCTCGGCTCTTCCCGCTCCCGCGACCCACCCCCGCCGCTGCTGCCGCCGCCGCCGGCCCATTAATTCTACGGTTGACAGCAGCGACGGGAAAACGGGGCGGGCGGGAGAGGCGAAACAAACCCACAAACTTTGGGCTTTCTTTTCAACAAGGCGAAGAAGATTGGGTCCATTCCCCCGACCCCACACCCACTCACCCCCCAGCAGTCGTTTGGGGGCATTTCTTCATTATTATTATTATTATTATTATTATTATTATTATTATTATTATTATTATTATTAGTAGTAGTAGTAGTAGTAGTAGTAGTAGTAGTAGTAGTGGTAGTAGTGGTAGTGGTATTAGTATTTTTATTAGTATTAGTATTAGTATTAGTATTAATATTAATATTAGTATTTTTATTATTAGTATTAGTACTAATACTAATAATAAAAATACTAATACTAATACTATTATTAATAGTATTATATAATAGATAATAGTATTATTGGAATACAGCAGTGGCTCAAGTAGCTAAGATGCTGACTGGGAAGCAGAAGGTCAGCAGTTCAATTCCCGAGTACTGCAGGACTGAAATGAGCTCCTATCTTCATCCCAGCTCCTGCCAACCTAGCAGTTCAAAAGCAAGAAATTGCAAGTAGATAAATAGGGACCACTTCGGTGGGAAGGTAACAGCGTTCCGTGTGCCTGCCACATGACCACGGAAACGTCTGCAGAAGCAGAGATGAGCACTGCACCCTAGAGTCGGATACGACTGGCTTTCAAGCAAGGGTAACCTTTACCTAGTATAATTATTATTAGTATTATTAGCATTAGCATTATTAGCATTAGCATTATTAGCAATAACATTATTATTAGCATTATTAGCAATAACATTATTATTAGCATTATTATGAGCATTAGCATTATTAACATTAAAAATGGAGACAAAGAGAAGAATTAACAAAATGTTCACATAGCTGACCGTCAACCTACACAACCATAGCTGACCATAGCTTACACAATACAATACACAATACAAGACAATTACACAATACAATATTAAGATCTAATTAATTAATTGTGTTACTTTTTGCTTTCTTGATATTGATAAGTCTACTCAATTTTATTCAATTTGTCTACATTTTATTGTGAAAAAAAATATTATTATTACAGTAAAACCCCGACTTGCAAATGCCCCAAGTTACATAAAATTCGACTTACATAATGATTTTGTGCTAAAATCGTGTCCCGGTTTACATAAATGTCCCAATTTACATAAATTTACATAACACGATTTCCTATGGGTTTGCTTCGAGTTACATAAAAAAATCATTTTAAACAAATGCTTACAGAACGGACTTTTTGTGTAAGTAGGTGTTTTACTGTATTATGTTGTATGACGCCCATAGTGGAAAAATATCCCACATGGGCGGGATATAAATGTAATAAATAAAATAAATAGAAAGTACTTTTTCACCCAGAGGGTCCCTGGTCTATGGAACTCCCTGCCAGAAGAAGAAGTGGTGACAGGTGTCAGTCTTGACAGCTTCAAGAAAGGATTAGACAAGTTCATGGAGGACAAGGGGATCCATGGCTATAATTATAATGGACTAGCAGAGGTTGCCCGGCGTTGCCGGGCTGTTTTAAATTGTGTTTGAAGGTTAAATTGTGTTAATGTTTTTTAAAAATTGCTTAGTCTGTAATTTTAATTTTTAAAATGTTTATTTATGTAAAAATATTTTGGCTTGGCTGTTATTAACTGTGATCTGCTTTTTTTGTTTTTTTTTTAGGATTAATAAAAGAACAAAGTATGATATAATTTTTTCAAATTGTTTTATGTAAGCGAATAATGTTTTAGTTTTTTGAATTTTTTTAATTACTTGTACCATAGGTAATAATTTTAATAATGTAAAAGTAAATGTTTTTTACATTCAATGTTTTTAAAACGTGTTTAGATGTTTTGGGTTTTAATTTGCGTTAAAACTCAGCACAGGATTTTTAAAAGTTTCTATTGTATTTTATTGACATATGTTTGTGATTTGAGTTAAAGTGTGTTTTAGTGTAATTTTTTGACTTGTTTTTATTGGTGTGACCTTTTGTGTAAAATTGTGAATTTGTGTTATGTTTTGATTTGTTTTTACTCTTGTGTGGCCTTTTGTTTGGGGTTGTTGTGTGTTTTTGAATTGTTTTTACTATTGTGGCCAGCAGATGGTGCTGGTAGGGGTTATTGTATTTTGACTGTTTTTTCCTCTCCTGGCCTCTGGGTGGAGCTTCTTCTGGTAAGTAGTCTCTTTCTTTATTCATTTCTTTTCCGGTCCTCGTGGAGGTAGGACATCTTTTGGTAAGTTTGCTTGTTTTCTTTCTTGTGTGTGTGTGTGGGTGGGGGGGTGGGGGGGTGGAATTTGTATTTTTGTCTGTTTTGTTTTTTATTGTGTTTTTGTTTACTTTGTATTGTTTTTGTTGTTTTTGTGTATTTTTGGATGTTTTTGACTGTGTTTTTAGTAATTTTTAAAAAATTATTTATTTATTTGGTGGTGGGGAGGTGGGCGTGGTCGTTGGGGGTTAGGAAGGGTGGACTAGGTGGTGGGGAAGGGGCATGGTCATTGGTTAGGAAGTGTGGGCTAGGTGGTGGGGAGTGGGCGTGGTCGTTGGGGGTTAGGAAGGGTGGCCTAGGTGGTGGGGAAGGGGCATGGTCATTGGTTAGGAAGTGTGGGCTAGGTGGTGGGGAGGGGGGCGTGGTCGGTGGGGGTTAGGAAGGGTGGGCTAGGTGGTGGGGAGGGAGCGTGGTCGGTGGGGGATAGGAAGGGTGGGCTAGGTGGTGGGGAGGGGGGCTTTATTGTGTTATGGTGCTTTGATTGTGTGGAGTCGTGAAAGTAGATCGGGGTTTCCCCTTTAATATAAGTGGGTGGGGGTTGCGATCCCCCTCTCCGCTGGCTCCCCTGGGGTTGGGAGGTTTGGGGTGACAAAAGGGGTATGTCCCCCCAACCCTTCTGGACCCAGGAGACCTGGGAGAGTGGATCGATTCCCCCCCCCTACTCCTTAAAAAACCTCCGTTTTTAAAGAGAAGAAACCGCTTGGTACAAATTCTCCAAATATCCACAGCCGCGGGAAAGATTCCCGCCACGACCTCACCTGGACAAGAAGGGCGTGACTAAGGGTGACGTCACACAGACAGTAGCCAATGAGCTACCGAGGAGCCACATTCAAATGTATAGCCACCGTATAAAATGAGCTGTTTGTCCACCATTACCACATGTTCGTTCTGGAGTCCATGCAATAAAGATGAGTTAAGCCTAACTGCGGCTGTTCCTATTGTCTTGGTTTCCAAACTCTAAATTGGCGACGAAGGTGGGATATGGCTTCCCACGGAAACAAGACACCACACCAACAACCGATTTTCGACAATCAACTCGAACGATGGGACTGGTTCGAGATGCATTTTCGAGGCACGCTGGCGGTAGCCGACATCACGGACGAGGGGAAGAAATGTGGCCTGCTCATCACGATGCTAGGGTATCATGCCGTAAAGCTTCTGGTGAACCTGGTGGCACCGAGGAAGGTGGAGGAGGTCCCCGTGAAGCATCTCCTGGCAGCGTTGAGGGGGCATTTTCAGCCTGCCGTGTCCATTTTCTCGGCTAGGGCTGCGTTCGCGAGAAGGGACCAGAAGCCGGGTGAGTCCGTGGCAGACTTTGTGGCGACCCTTCGCGTAGCAGCAACCCCGTGCAAATGGAGAGACTTCCTAGAGATGGTCCTTAGAGACCATTTGCTCTGTGGGCTGCGGGATGAGGACACCCAAAATAAGCTCATGAATCGGAGGCATGGCCTGACCTTCCTAGAAGTACTGAGGGAAGCACAGTCGGCTGAGTCCACAAAAGCCAGAGTAAAACTGTTAAAGGCAAAGCCACCACCACTCGAAGGGGCAGTAACGGCAGTCCAGGCGGCTTGGAGGGCGCCACCTCCCCCACGCTCGCCCCTTTCATCATCAGACGTTTCAGGCAACGCTGGGTCGTGTTCCAGTGAGGACGAAGGCATTCGCAAAGTTGAGAAAGGCCCGGGCAAGTAGCAAGACAAGGGGAACCGCCACTGCGACGGCTGCGGAGCATCCCACGACCGGAGTAAGTGTCCGTTTTGGAAGGCAGAGTGCCACAACTGTGGATGACGGGGCCACATCGGCAAGGTGTGCAGGCGTCAGCGACGTGAGAGAAAGGACCCAGCAGAGCATCCCCCACGGAGGCAGGATGGCGTCGGCAGAGTATACAACGGCGACGACGACCCAGAAGTGCACCGCGTGTACTGGAGAGCAGTCGAGGATGTCGACACGGCCGTCCACAGCGTGTCCTTAGGGCACCCCCGTGTCCCAGTTAGGATGGAGATAGACTCGGGGTCTTCCTACTCCATTATTTCCCAGAGGGAGTTCTTGTGCATTCCCCCCAATGCGCAACCCAAACTCAAGGCACTGAAGTCTAACTTGCGAGACGTGCAAGGAAATAGTATCCCAGTGATGGGGGTGGGAAAATTAAGGTACAGTACAAGCAGCACACCCGAGAACTCCCTCTAGTTGTTCTGAAGGAGGGGGCCTGCTGCTTCCTGGGGACACAATGGTTTAAGCCCCTGGGATTGTTCATTGGGGGCGTGCATGCCATCGGGACTGCTCCAATCCAAGAAGTGTGTAATGCGCACCCTGAGGTATTCAAGAAGGGGCTAGGGAAATTCAAGGGGCCCCCAGTTGCATTCGACCTGGACCCGGAGATCCGCCCAATACGGCTCAAACCACGAAGGGTGCCCTAAAGGACAAAATAGAGGTGGAACTGGACAAGTTGGTGGGCCAGGGGATCTTGGTCCCAGTGGACTCTGCGGAGTGGGAAACCCCTATTGTCACAGCATTAAAGGCTAATGGGGAGGTTCGGATTTGCGCTGATTACAAGTGCACCATCAATAAGGCAATACACCCAAATGCATACCCGGTGCCGGTAGTCAGCCACTTGTTAGCCAGGTTACACTGGGGGAAGTGTTTTGCTAAATTGGACCTGGCGCAGGCGTACCAGCAGCTAACTGCAACTCCAGCTGCAGCCGCCGCGCAGACAATAATTACCCACAAGGGGGCATTTAAGGTAACGCGCCTACAGTTCGGCGTGAACTTGGCGCCAGGAGTTTTCCAGTCCTTAGTGGAGCGACTCTTAAAGGGTTTGCCGGGTGTTCTCCCATATTTTGACGACGTTTTGATAACGGGAGAGTGAGTCAGAACTGGCCGAAAGACTAGACAGAGTACTGACCGCATTCGAGAAAGCGGGGCTGAGGTTACGGAAAGACAAATGTGTGTTCTTTGCGAAAGAAGTGGAGTTTCTAGGGTTCCGTATAACCCCAAACGGCATAAACCCCTCCGAATCAAAGGTGTCCGCTGTTCAAAATGCCCTTCGCCCCACCGTTAAACCCGAGTTACAATCCTTCCTGGGGCTGCTGAACCTTTACCATTCCTTCCTGCCCAGGAAGGCGTCGGTAGCAGAGCCTCTCCATAGGCTACTCAAAAAAGACGCAGTTTGGCGATGGGGCGAGAGTCAAGAGCAATCGTTCAACGAGCCAAAACAGCTCTTGTCCTCAGAAGCCGTTCTCACCCATTTCGATCCCAAGAAACCAGTGGTTTTGGTCTGCGACGCCTCACCAGTGGAGGTGAGGGCCGTCCTGTGCCACATGTTGGAGAGCGGGCAGGAATTTTCAAAAAAGGATCCAGGGGTGATCCAGGGAATTACCGACCTGTCAGTTTGACATGTGTCCCAGGTAAAGTGATGGAAACCATCCTAAAAGATAGAATTAATAGGCACATAGAAGAGAAGGCGCTGCTAAAGGAGAGCCAACATGGCTTTTGCAAGGGCAAATCATGCCTCACTAATATGTTGGAATTTTTTGAGAGTGTCAACAAGCATGTGGATAAGGGGGATCCAGTTGACATTGTTTATCTGGACTTTCAGAAGGCTTTTGACAAGGTCCCACACCAAAGGCTCTTGAATAAACTTACCAGTCATGGAATAAAGGGACAGGTCTTGTCCTGGATCAGCAACTGGCTAAGGGACAGGAAACAGAGGGTAGCACTAAATGGACACTTCTCCAAGTGGAGGGAAGTAAAGAGTGGGGTCCCCCAAGGTTCAGTACTGGGACCCCTGCTTTTCAACCTCTTCATAAGTGATCTAGAGGTAGGAGTAAAAAGCAAGGTAGCCAAATTTGCTGACGACACTAAATTATACAGGGTAGTGAAAACTGTGAGAGATTGTGAGGAGCTCCAGAGGGATCTCTCGACACTGGGGGAGTGGGCAAAACAGTGGCAAATGAGTTTCAACATTAGTAAGTGCAGAGTGATGCATGTTGGGGCAAAGAACCCCAATTACATTTATAAACTGATGGGGTCTGAACTCTCTGCGACAAACCAGGAAAGGGACCTTGGTGTCCTGGTGGACGAGAGCTCAATGAAGGTGTCAACCCAGTGTGCCTCAGCAGTGAAAAAAGCAAACTCAATGCTAGGGATCCTTAGGAAGGGTATAGAAAATAAGGCAGCAAGTGTCATTTTGCCTCTTTATAAATCTATGGTGAGGCCCCATCTGGAATACTGTGTACAGTTCTGGTCGCCATACCTCCAGAAGGATATTATGGAGCTGGAAAAAGTGCAGAGGAGGGCAACCAGAATGATTCGGGGACTGGAACACCTTCCTTACCATCTGAGGCTGCAACGGTTGCGCCTCTTCACTCTTGAACGATGGACGGCGTCTAAGAGGTGACCAGATTGAAGTTTATAAAATCATGCACGGTGTGGACAAAGTAGATAAGGAAAAACTGTTTTCCCTATCGCATAACACTAGAACTAGGGGACACTCCATGAAACTTTTGGGTGCTAGTTCTCAAACAAATAAGAGAAAGTACTTTTTCACCCAGAGGATTACTGGTCTATGGAACTCCCTGCCAGAAGAAGTGGTGACAGCTGTCAGTCTTGACAGCTTTAAGAAAGGATTAGACAAGTTCATGGAGGACAAGGGTATCAATGGCTATAATTATGGATACTTAAGGGCAACCTCCGGGTTGGAGAGATAGGCAGGATATCTCTCAATATCATTTCCAGGGAATCCTAAGCAGGTGAAGGCATCTCCTTGGGAATAATACCCTGAAGGAAATGGTGAGCCACTGTGTGAGACAGAATGCTGGACTGGATGGGCTGTGGCCTGTTCCAGCAAGGCTGTTCTTATGTTCTTATGTTCAGGAAGCCCCGGTGGCCTTCTATTCAAGATCCCTTTCAAAGGCGGAGCGAAACTATGCGCAGACAGACAGGGAGGCACTTGCGATAATTGCAGGGACGAAGAAGTTTCATGATTTTCTATATGGCCACCCGTTCACCATCGTGACCGACCACAAGCCCCTGTTAGGCATTTTCACCACGGATAAGCCCACACCGCAGATTCTGTCCCCTAGAATGCTTCGATGGGCCATTTTTCTCAATGCATATCGGAGCACGTTAGTTTGCCGCCCGGGGAAGGACATAAGCCATGCGGACGCACTCTCTAGGTCACCCCTGCCCCACGTTGGGTACCCTGAGTGTGAGGTAGAACAGGATCATCAGGTGCTTCTGATAGAGGCTCTGGATTCGCCTCCAATAATATCCGCCGACATCGCTAAGGCGACAGGGAGAGATAAGACATTGGCTCTAGTGTGTTCATGGGTTTAGTATATGGGACCAAAGACAATGAACAGCCGAAGGGTTGGCTTAACACAGGTTTATTGCATGATGATCCGGGGGAACATGAGGTAATGGCGGATGGGTAGCTCAATATATACAGTGGCTATACATTTTGAATGTGGCTCCTCGACAGTCTATTGGTTACTGTCCGCGTGACGTCACGGACGGTCACGCCCTTGTCCAGGTGTAGGTGATGGCGGGAATCTTCCCGCGCTGTTGTTTGCTGGTGAGTCTGGGCCAGGAGAGCTTGAACGCTCGCTATTGCCACCCGGTGGTCATTAGCTCGCGTCCTATTGCAAGGGCTACAGTTAAGCAGCTGCTGGTTATAATGTTACATAAGCAAGGTTACATTGGATACACGTGAATGGATACATTGTAAAAGGTACAGTCATAGAACACAACATCCCTCCCCCCTAGGATGGGACGAAGTCCCTCAGCCAAGATGGCTTATTGCAAACGCGTTTGGGCCGCGCTGTGGGCTGACCTGTCCCAGGGGCGCTACTGCTTCCTCGTTCCCTGGTCCCTTGTCCTGAAACGGGAGAGGGAGACTTGTTAGAGGCTTGCCGTGGTTTGGCGGTTTTGGGGGAAGGGAAAAACTCCATTGAGGGCAGACCGGAGACACTCGGGGCTAACGAAAAACCCCTCTTCTCGCTTGGACGGGTGGGGGACCACTCCGCAAAACTTCCCCGGTTCTGAAAATCAAAATCTAACTCTGTTGGGGTATCCGTATTGGTGGGGAGATCCCGCGGGATATCTATGAGATCGGCTTCCCTTCTCTCTGCTGACCGATCCCGCAGGATGTCTACGAGGACAGATTCCCTTTCCTCCCCCCTTGGTGGGGACCCATGGCCCCCCTTTCCTCCCCCTTGGGCTGAACGGGTGGGGGAGAACCCTAACGCTGAATCCTGTTTCCCGTGGTCCGTGCCCTGCTCGTCGGGGACCCTGCGCCGGAGCTGGTCTGCGTGTCGCCTCCAGAGTAGACCTGTGCTTAACACAGGTTTATTGCATGATGATCCGGGGGAACATGAGGTAATGGCGGATGGGTAGCTCAATATATACAGTGGCTATACATTTTGAATGTGGCTCCTCGACAGTCTATTGGTTACTGTCCGCGTGACGTCACGGACGGTCACGCCCTTCTTGTCCAGGTGTAGGTGATGGCGGGAATCTTCCCGCGCTGTTGTTTGCTGGTGAGTCTGGGCCAGGAGAGCTTGAACGCTCGCTATTGCCACCCGGTGGTCATTAGCTCGCGTCCTATTGTAAGGGCTACAGTTAAGCAGCTGCTGGTTATAATGTTACACAAGCATGGTTACATTGGATACATGTGAATGGATACATTGTAAAAGGTACAGTGATAGAACACAACAATGGGTGCAGAAAGGGTGGCCAACGAACTTCCCCCGCCGAGGAATTCACACCATTTTTTAGGAAGAGAATCGAACTGTCCACGGAGAGGGGTTGCCTCCTTTGGGGTCAGCGGGTGGTCATTCCTGAGTCTTTGAGAGCAAGAGTGCTCAAGCTACTGCACGTCAGCCACCCGGGAATTGTTCGCTCTAACAGGAGCTATTTCTGGTGGTCCCAATTAGATGCTGACGTAGAGCACATAGTGAACACTTGCGAGAGTTGCCAAAGCTCTCGGCCCGAAGAGTCCTGACTTCCACATAGAGAATGGGACACAGCCAAGGGGCCGTGGTCTCGCCTACACATAGATTTCGCAGGTCCTTTCAGAGGCTCCCGTTTCCTTCTCATAGTTGATGTGTACTCCAAGTGATTAGAAGTTATTCCAATGGCTAACACCTCATCGGCCACAACCATAAAGCAATTGCGCAGGGTGTTTAGTTCCTTCAGAATACCCGATGTGCTTGTGAGCGATAACACTAGTACTTTCACATCCGCCAAATTCCAGGCGTTCATTGAAATAAACGCCATTTGGCACATCACCTCTGCCCCATTTCACCCAGCGACCAATGGACAGGTAGAACGCCTTGTGCGTACAACAAAGGAGGTGCTGAGGCGCATGGGCCCCGGGGATCTAAACTTACAGCTATGCCAATTCCTGTTGGGTTATAGGGTGACGCCGCTTGCGTCAGGTTACTCACCTGCGGAACTCCCCATGCGCAGGAAACTGACCACGATGCTAACTAGGTTGGACCCCACCAGGGTGGAGGATACTGGGAGGAAGATAGGGATAGGGGCACTAAGAGTTTTGAAATAGGTGCCCCGGTCCATTGCAGGAATTACGCAGCCGCAGGGCCAGCCTGGGTCCCGGGAGTAGTCATTGGCCAAACAGGGCCAGTCTCGTACTGCGTCGAGATCAGCACAGGTCTACTCCGGAGGAGGCATACGGATCAACTCCGGTGCCGGGTTCCCGGTACTCAGGGCACAGAAACCGCACAACAAAACTCAGCGATAGGGTCCTCCCCCACCCGTTTAGCCCAAGGGGGAGAAAATGGGGACCGGTGATCCCCGCCAAGGGGGGAGGGGGTAGTTACGAATCCGGATCCCTTGGGCAACACCAGCAGGAGCGAGATGAGGAATGAGTTTGTCCCCATAGATATCCCAGAAGATGAGTTTGATTTTGAGTTACAAAACCGTGTGTGTGTGTGTTTCGGAGTGGTCCCCCACCCGTCCAAGCAAGAAGCGGGGTTTTTCGTTAACCCCCAGTGCCCCCGGTTTTTCCACATTGGAGTTTACCCCTACCCCACGTGCCCAGCCAGAAGCTGCACAGCCGCAGCAAGCTGCTAACGAGTTTCCCTCTCGTGTTGCAGGACAAGAACCCAGGGAAGAGAGAAGCACTAGTTCCCCCGAGACAAGCCCAAAGCGCTCGTGCGAAAAACCATATTGGATGAGAGACTTCGTCTCATCCTAGGGGGGAGGCGTGTTGTGTATAGAATGTAACTGCTGTAATGTGCCTTTAAGTCAAGTTAACCATACGAATGAGTGAATGTAACAATCCTTATCATGTATAAGAAACAATGTAACCAACCGCACCGTGAGCTAGTGTCCACTGGGGGCAGTAGCGAGCATCCAGCTCACATGGTACAAATTCTCCAAATACCCACAGCCGCGGGAAAGATTCCCGCCATGACCTCACCTGGACAAGAAGGGCGTGACTAAGGGTGACGTCACGCGGACAGTAGCCAATGAGCTACCGAGGAGCCACATTCAAATGTATAGCCGCCATATAAAATGAGCTGTTTGTCCACCATTACCACATGTTCGTTCTGGAGTCCATGCAATAAAGATGTGTTAAGCCTAACTGCGGCTGTTCCTATTGTCTTGATTTCCAAACACTAAATAACTGTAACCCAGAAAAGTTTGCAATCATAGTAACTAAGCCTGATCTATGCATGTAACTTTCTTTTTTATCTATCCAAACGTTTCTTCCTGTTAAGAGTTATTCAAAGTATTGAGAATAATTATTATTATTATTTTAGTCTGGTGGTCTTTTATATTTTGTAGCAGCTCAAGCAATGCAAAGAAATAGAAACATTCAAGGATAGAAAAACTTCCTTTTTTTCGGTCTAGGATTCCCAGAACCTCCAGCTTTGAAACACAATTGTGAGAATTGTGTGTTGAACTACTCCAGTGCGCTGCGTCTTCATCCTTTAGGACTATAAGAACAGGGGGTTTATGGTTATTTTATCTAACTCAACAACTGGATTTTATTCAATTCAACTTGTTACATTTTTATAATTAGCCCAGCAAAAAGATACATTTCATTTTTCCTCCTGTCAACTGCAGTGGGTGTGTCCCAGACTTCCCCAAGCATTTTGCCGCCTGAGGCAAAAGGCAAGGCAGCATGACGTAATTCCATGTATGGAAAAATTATTATTATTATTATTATTAGCATTAGTGTTGGATCGGGGCCGCGGGGCGGCCGTTGGGTCCCGGAGGAGACTGGTCAAGCAAGGAGACACGAGGCAAGATGGAGCGAAGACCAGTGATTTATTCAGGGAAAATCATAGCATATATAGAAAGCAAAGACTGTATGTGATGACATCGTCATCTGACAAGAATCACATCTCATGTTTACACGGGTTAATTGGAAACTTCTCCCAGGGAAGTTAATTAACTAAATTAAACACTGACAGGGGAACTTCATTGTCCCATGCTTATCCTGGAGTAAACATGGCCGATGTTGGCTTAAGGGCTTGGGGTAATCCGCGGGTGCGATATTACCTATTACCTTACTGATTAGTTAGGCATTCAATCTCCTCTTGCTCGGACTGTTTGTCAGGTCAGATATGGGTGAATCAAACTATGGCTATTAATCCGCTCCCCAATTTCTGTCCCCTGGGAACCAATGGCTCAAGGGAGTGTTCTCCCAAGTTATGGGTCTGTCAGGGACAGTATACCAGTTGTGCACATGGATCCCGCACATTAGCATTAGCATTATTAGCATTATTATTATTAGCATTATTATTATTAGCATTATTATTATTAGCATTTGCATTATTAGCATTTGCATTATTAGCATTTGCATTATTATTAGCATTTGCATTATTAATTTGATTTGTATGTCGCCCACTCAGCATACGCCGACTCAGGGCGGCTCACAACATATCAAACATAATAGAGTCATAAAAACACATACAAAAACTGTTATAAAAACATTTAAAACACTATCAAACATTAAAACCCACCCACCCCTTCTGTAGAACAAATAGCTAAGAGGAGGAATCAGCTTGTCTATACCTGCCAGCAGGCGCGGGTCGCTCTTCCATTGGTGCTCCATACCTGCGCTCCCAGCCAGGTTTTGAGTTCTTTCCTGAAGGGCAGCAATTCCGTCTGGAGCCGTAACTCTGTCGGCAGGAGGTCCCAAAGGTTCAAAACCAGCACCTTGAATTGCACCCAGAGGCAAACTGGTAACCAGTGTAGCTCCCAAAGCAGTGGCGAGGCACGGGCATAACACCTGCATCCCATCACCACCTAGGCAAGTGCATTCTGGACCAGCTGCAGCCTCCAAATGGTCGTCACGGGCAGCCCCATGTAGAGCGCATTGCAGTAATCTAGTCTGAAGGTGGCCAGAGCATGAGTGACCATGAGCAAGGAGTCCCAGTCCAGGAGTGGGCGCAACTGGCGAATCACCCAAAGTTGTGCAAAAGCCCTCCTGGCCACGACTGCCACCTGCTCTTCGAGCAGTAGTCGTGAGTCCAGGAGAACCCCCAGGTTGCGAGGGAGGCTTTATCTGGAGTGCTGTTCTCAAAAGCGGAAAAGCTGCCTTTGACTAAGTCAGTTGGCAACCCCAAAAAAATCTGAAAATCAAGACTCCTTTATGGTATGGAAAATAGGGCGCTCACCCCTCCCAATCTCACGGAATGGCAGTTCCCATTATCATGAACTGTCTCCTATGCTGATAGTGGCTCAGTGGGTAAAAGCACGGCGCTTGGAGACTGAAAGGACAGGGTTCGATTCCCCGAGAAATACACGATAGGGGACATCCCTTTCAACCCAGAGTGATCTCTGACATGAAAACTCGCAGTGGATACTGGAGTTTGGTTGCCAGCAATATTGACCTCCGCCCGTTTTAAATTTAAAGTCAATTTTTAATTCAGCTTTTGGGTTTATCTTTTATTTTAAATTGCAGATTGTTTTTCTAGTGGTGGTGGTGGTGGTGGTGTTAGAAATATGAAAGACCTATTATCTATCTATCTATCTATCTATCTATCTATCTATCTATCTATCTATCTATCTATCTATCTATCTATCTATCTATCTATCTATCTATCTATCTGTCTGTCTGTCTGTCTGTCTGTCTGTCTGTCTGTCTATCCATCTATCTATCTACACTATCTATCTATCTATTTGAATTTCTATTGCTGCCCATTCACTGAAGCGACTCCGGGCGGCTCACAATCACCATAAAAACATTCAAGTTCAAGACCCGAGTGCCACATGACGGAGTGAGCGCCCGTCATTTGTCCCGGCTCCTGCCAACCTAGCAGTTTGAAAGCAAAAAAATGCAAGTAGAGAAATAGGTACCACTTAGTGGGAAGGTAAACAGTGTTCCGTGCGCTCCGGTGTTGAAGTGTGCCTGCCACATGTCCAAGGAAATGTTTGCAGACGCAGACAGCGCTGGCTCTTTGGCTAAAAACAGAGATGAGCACTGAACCATAGAGTTGGATACGACTGGCTTTCGAGCAAGGGAGACCTTTACCCTTTACTATCTGAAAAGTTTGGCTTAACTTTCCAAAGCTGGAACCTTTCTTTCTTCCGCTAGATGGAGCCAGCGTCTGCATCATTGAATCTGTCCTGTCTACACTAGGGGTGCCCAAACTATGGCCCGGGGGCCAGATCCAGCCCATGACACCAATTCATCCGGCCCACAAAGTCCTCGTCGCTCCCAGAAGCGGAAGTAAAACGCACCTGTATGGGTGCGTTTTACTTCTGCTTGTGGGAGCAACGAGGGCTTTGTGGGCCAGATGAATTGGTGTTGGGGGCCGGATCTGGGCCCCGGGCCATAGTGACCGGCCCCCTGAACCATGTGACCGGCCTGCGGCCCAAAAAGTTTGGGCACCCCTGCTCTACACTTTGAATATTAGCTATCAATACGTGCTCTAAACCAAGAAATGTAGGGACTGTTAGATCCACTTCTGCAGACATTTCCGTGTGGTCACATGGCAGGCATGACTAGACACATAGAACGCTGTTACCTTCCCCACCCAAGTGGAACCTGTTTATCTACTTGCAATGTCTTGCTTTCAAACTGCTAGGTTGGCAGGAGCTGGGACAGACAACTGGAGCTCACTCCTTCGTGCAGCACTTGGGTCTCAAACTGCCAACCTCCCAGTTGTCATGTTCAGCATCTAGTTTAGACTAGAGAGTAACAGCTCTGATTCTTTGCTGCTCCTCAGCAGAATATGGTAGAGCAGTGGTTCCTAATGTGGGGTCCAGGCCCCACAGGGGGACATCAATTCCCAGAAGCCTAAGTCATTCCATTGGGTGATCAGTGTGTTGGGTACTGACTTAGGCGTCTGGGAATTGAAATCAAAAAAACCAAAGGTTGGGAAACACTGTGTTAGAGCTATATACCGTATAAGCCCGTGATGGCGAACCTTGGCACTCCAGATGTTCTTGGACTTCAATTCCCAGAAGCCCAAGCACCCTGTGAATCCACACGAATGGGTTTACTGAGATTCATCCGGCCCACGCTGCCCTCGTCGCGGAAGAAAAATGCGTCCGTAAGGTTAAGGCTCTTCCGGGTTAACCCTTCCTCCGCACGGGCGTGTTTTACTTCTGCTTCCGGGAGCGATGAGGGCAGCGTGGGCCGGACGAATCGCAGTAAACCCATTCATGTGGATTCACGGTGTGCTTGGACTTCTGGGAATCGGAGTCCAGGAACATCTGGAGTGCCAAGGTTCGCCATCACGGAACTAGACTAAACCCACGGAATGGATGAAGGCTATAAATGTCTCCGACCAGGAGACGATTCTGGTTCAAGGCTTGACAGTTTGATCATTGTTGCTTTCGATGTGCGTCTCTTTTCGATGTGAGACTTTTGAGTCTCATGCGCTTCCCCAAAAATGTTTCCTTGCCACAATCCACCTACTTCTGAAATGATTCTGGGAAATTTAAAAACTGCTTTTAGCTGGACTGCATCGTTGGCTTGGACGGATATTTCTAAGGACTAACGGCTCTTTCCTTCCCTTCATGTTACATTACCTTGTTCTCCTCTCGCTTGGCATCAAAATTGTTTGCACAGATCAACCGAAAAACTTTTTTTAAAAAAAGCACTTCTGGGAAGAAAGACCCTGTTGTGTTATTTTTATCCCAGGCTCCTAAAATATTATATATTCTTTAGACATCCAGTTTCCTGGAAGGTGAAAATGCTCCACTCCCGGGTTTTCAATATTAGCTTTATAAGCACTGGAAAGGGACAGTTAAACCACAAACTTTGCACATGATGAACCAGGGTTTACCCAAACTGGACTTCACAGGATCGACCTACGTTGGAATTGGCTGCGGTGACTCTGTGGTCAAGAAGCTCGCCTTGTTAGCTGGAAGGCTGGCAAGGCGGCAGTGCGAGACCCGGGTACTGCGTGACGGATTGAGCGCCTGTCTCTGTCCCAGCTCTTGGAGACATGAAAGGAGCCTCATTTGGGCATCCCATGAGTGGAGTTTCTCCAGCAAAAATCCTTGAAACACCCAGAATAATTTCTGGCACAAAATTATCATCAATAGAAAACAATACGTTTTTAGAAAGCTATTTTCCACAATGGAAACATAATGGTACCTTATTGACCTATTATTATTATTATTATTATTATTATTATTATTATTATTATTATTATTATTATTATTATTATTATTAGTATTAGTATTAGTATTAGTATTAGTATTAGTATTAGTATTAGTATTAGTATTAGTATTATTAATCTTTTTTTCTTTCTTTTCTTTTTTCTTTTGTGTTCAAGATAGTATTAATGTAATGGAAGGATAAAGAGTGTAGTTTATAGATAATAGAAAGTGTGTTACAAATATAATAAATATGAATTGAAACACACACACAAACATATATAAATATAAACATTTTATGAAGTTTAAATTAGAATAAGTTACAAAAATGAGAATATAATGAATATATGTTATTATTACTATTATTATTGTTATTATCAGTATTATTGTTGTCTTTTTTGTTTTTTGTCATTTATATAATTTTTCTTTTCTTTTCTTTTTTTGTTTTAGTATCATATGTTAAATGTTTTTTTCTTTTGATTATTATCTTGTTGTTTATTGTAAAATCAATAAAAATATTAATTTAAAAAAGGAAACAAAATGGTACCTAAATGGTAAGGTCAAGGTCGCCCTTGTTCGAAAGCCAGTTGTATCCAACTCTAGGGTTCAGTGCTCATCTCTGTTTATAGCCAAAGAGACAGTGCTGTCTGTGTCTGCAGATGTTTCCGTGGACACCTGGCAGGCATGGCTCAACATGGGAGTGCACAGTCTCAAGTGGTTAAGACGCTGAACTTGATGGCTGGAAGGTCGCAGTTCAATTCCTGAGTGCTGCAGGACGGCGTGAGCTCCCGTCTCTGTCCCAGCTCCTGCCAACCTAGCCGTCCAGAATGCAAGACATTGCAAGCAGAGAACTAGGTACCACTTCGGTGGGAAAGGTAAACCTAAATGGTACCCAGACTTAAATCAACTGTCCACCTATTTCATCCTGGAGGTTTTGCCTTCCCACAAGCCATGGGCAGAGGGCGCTGCAAGCTCAACATGCGAGGAAACAGGCATCTGCCACAGCCACAGCTGTTGAGCCACGGAAACCTGGGGGTGGGTGGGGGGTGGAATCACAAGAATTCCCTCTGGGATGGGATCTCATGGAGTGACTGTCAAGTAGGGAGTTAAGAGTGGAAGGGGAGAGGAAAGGTTGCTTGGAAATGCATGGTTTTCCAGAAGCACAATCCGAGAGCCCCAGCCACGCATAGGCTGACTGGGCCACCGCGACACAGGGATTCATCCCCATGCGCCCTCACCTCTGGCCCCAGCATGATAGAAATGTAGAATTATAAAGTGGGTATTGGGTAACCAGCGGTCATCTAGTCCAACCCCATACCTGAAAAAGGAAACCCATAGCATAGAAGCATAGACCTGTGGCATGGGAAGGGGCCCTGCCTAACCCTACCCCACACCAAAAGAAAGCATGGCTAAGATGACCCAAAAATGGTTCCGACACTGAACTTGACGACTGGTAAATCGGGATGGTCAGCGGTTCGAGACCCAATTGCTGCATGATGGAGTGAGCTCCGATCAGCTGTCCTGGCTCCTGCCAACCTTGCAGTTGGAAAGTAAGAAAATGCAAGTAGTAATAATAACATATTCATTATATATATTTCGTAACTTATTCTTCTAATTTAAACTTCATAAACTTCATAAAATGTTATCAATCAATCAATCAATCAATCAATCTCTATCTCTATCTCTATAGCTATAGCTATATCTAATGGTAAAGGTTTCCCTTGCTCAAAAGCCAGTCGTATCCGACTCTAGGGTGCAGTGCTCATCTCTGTTTCTAAGCCAAAGAGCCAGCGCTGTCTGCTTCTGCAGACGTTTCCATGGTCATGTGGCAGGCATGACTATATCTATATTTCTATATTATTATTATTATCTTTTTTCTTTCTTTTGTGTTCAAGATAGTATTAACTTCATGGAATAATAAAGACTGTAGTTTATAGATAATAGAAAGTTGGTTACAAATATAATAAATATGAATTGAAACACACACACACACTATTATTATTAGTTCGACTTATATGGTGCCCCACTCGCGAAGTGCGACTCTAGGCAGCTTACAAATATATCCTCAACAATATACTGTACATCAACATAATAAAATACCATAAGATACAATTTACACAATAAAATACAATTTAACACTAAAATAGTAAATAAATAAATAAATAAATAACAAAAAGACCTTTGCCACTCAACCTCCTCAATAATACTGTATATTATCAGTATTATTTGTATATTATCAGTATTATTGTTGTCTTTTGTCTTCGTTTGTTTTTTTGTCATTTAGATAATTTTTCTTTTCTTTTTTTTTCAGATCGTATGTTAAATGTTTTCTCTTTTAATTAATATTTTGTTGTTTATTGTAAAATCAACAAAAAAAAATTGCAAGTAGATAAATAGATACTGCTGCAGCAAGAAAGGTAACAGTGTTCCATGGTGTCTAGTCAGGCCTGCCACATGACCACAGAAAGGTCTGCAGAAGCAGATAGTGTTGGCTCTGGCTGTAAGTGGACATGGGCACCAAACCCCTCACCAAAATAAAGCATGGCTAAGCTGACCACCCCACCAAAATAAAAGTCAAGGTTAAGGCTTTCAGGACCGTATGTGAGCCAGCATACGGCTTGACTAGAAAAGTCCAATCGAAACAGCATTTTGGAACCCAAATCTGGCCTCAAACTCCTAAAAGGTGATGCTGCTCCTTAAGCCAGGATTATTGTCTCTTCTCCCACCCTTAAACCAAACTACCCGAAAGGGTTGTTGTGACGGTGAGACAGGGGGGAGGAATTTGAGCGACTTTCCCTCTCATCATGGATGGAGTTCAGAGAGAAAGGACAGAATTAAAACGCAAGGTGCTAAGAAGATCAAATCCCGTTTTGACCTTAATTCGGATCCTGCAAACTCCTGGCCAGATGATCCTGCGATGGTCATAGAGTAGACCCTACTGCCAGCGACTCAATGACGGTCATCAGGTGTGGGTTAACAAACCTGACCACCCTGAGGACTAGCGCCCTTGGGTGGCAAAGTCCAGAGGGAAAGGTGAGGGTCCCCAAATGAATTAGATCCCACTTGGATCCCTCTTGATGGAGGGCAGCAGCTTCATCCATCCTGGCCTAAGGATGATGATGAGGACTTTGCATGCCAAAAGGGCTCAGGACCAGAAAGGGACTCATGGAACTGGATCCGTGGTACTCTGGGCATAGCTGTCAGGAAAACCCCTTATTTTACCCTCTTTCTCGCTGTCATCCCTTATTAATTAGACTGCAATGCCCTATTGCCGCCATTGGAGGGCAGCAAAGGATAAGCATAGCTGTCAAGTATCCCTTATTGGCCGGGAAAACCCCTCATTTTACCCTCTTTCCTGCCGTCATCCCTTGTTAATTAGACTGCAATGCCCTATTGCCACCATGGGAGGGCAGCACAGGATAAGCATAGCTGTCAAGTATGCCTTATTGGCCGGGAAAACCCCTCATTTTACCCTCTTTCCTGCCGTCATCCCTTGTTAATTAGACTGCAATGCCCTATTGCCGCCATTGGAGGGCAGCAAAGGATAAGCATAGCTGTCAAGTATCCCTTATTGGCCGGGAAAACCCCTTATTTTACCCTCTTTCCCGCCGTCATCCCGTATTAATTAGACTGCAATGCCCTATTGCCGCCACTGGAGGGCAGCACAGGATAAGCATAGCTGTCAAGTATCCCTTATTGGCCGGGAAAACCCCTCATTTTACCCTCTTTCCTGCCGTCATCCCTTGTTAATTAGACTGCAATGCCCTATTGCCGCCATTGGAGGGCAGCAAAGGATAAGCATAGCTGTCAAGTATCCCTTATTTGCTGGGAAAACCCCTTATTTTACCCTCTTTCCCGCCGTCACCCCGTATTAATTAGACTGCAATGCCCTATTGCCGCCACTGGAGGGCAGCACAGGATAAGCATAGCTGTCAAGTATCCCTTATTGGCCGGGAAAACCCCTCATTTTACCCTCTTTCCTGCCGTCATCCCTTGTTAATTAGACTGCAATGCCCTATTGCCGCCATTGGAGGGCAGCAAAGGATAAGCATAGCTGTCAAGTATCCCTTATTGGCCGGGAAAACCCCTCATTTTACCCTCTTTCCTGCCGTCATCCCTTGTTAATTAGACTGCAATGCCCTATTGCCGCCATTGGAGGGCAGCAAAGGATAAGCATAGCTGTCAAGTATCCCTTATTGGCCGGGAAAACCCCTTATTTTACCCTCTTTCCCGCCGTCATCCCTTGTTAATTAGACTGCAATGCCCTATTGCCACCATTGGAGGGCAGCACAGGATAAGCATAGCTGTCAAGTATGCCTTATTGGCCGGGAAAACCCCTCATTTTACCCTCTTTCCCGCCGTCATCCCTTGTTAATTAGACTGCAATGCCCTATTGCCGCCATTGGAGGGCAGCAAAGGATAAGCATAGCTGTCAAGTATCCCTTATTGGCCGGGAAAACCCCTTATTTTACCCTCTTTCCCGCCGTCATCCCTTGTTAATTAGACTGCAATGCCCTATTGCCGCCATTGGAGGGCAGCAAAGGATAAGCATAGCTGTCAAGTATCCCTTATTGGCCGGGAAAACCCCTTATTTTACCCTCTTTCCCGCCGTCATCCCTTGTTAATTAGACTGCAATGCCCTATTGCCGCCATTGGAGGGCAGCAAAGGATAAGCATAGCTGTCAAGTATCCCTTATTGGCCGGGAAAACCCCTTATTTTACCCTCTTTCCCGCCGTCATCCCGTATTAATTAGACTGCAATGCCCTATTGCCGCCACTGGAGGGCAGCACAGGATAAGCATAGCTGTTAAGTATCCCGTATTGGCCAGGAAATTTCCCTTATTTCCAAATCCAAAACTTGACAGGTATGACTCTGGGTGTCACGCTTCGATGCGGATGGCAGATGGAAAGCCACTGAATTATAGTGTTTCCAGGCCGGTCTTCATGGCTGATCGCCATGATGGTAGGCAATATTCGGATTCGGATATGGCAGAAGAAGAAGGCTCTGTTTGAGGGAATCTTGTAGGGCTTGAAAGCTGACCAATTTTTGGAGACTTTAGTTCAGGGGTTCTCAACCTTTTTAATCTGTGGGCCAGACCACGCCCCCTCAGACAGCTGAACAGGCCAGACTGGTGGTACCCCACCCCCCGGCCATAAACACTGCCGTAAAATGAGTCCACAGCTGTCGTAAATGCATTTCCGACAGCCACGGGTGCATTTACGGCTCATTTACGACAGCCACAGGTGCACCGATGGCTGTCATAAACACATCCGCTTCTGGTGGCGGCGATGGCAGGCCACATGAAATTGTGCCGTGGGCCAGGTCTGGCCTACAAGCCGTAGGTTGAGAACCCCTGCTTTAGTTGGACAATCCAGGCGTCACTTTGCCTACAAAATCCAACCAGACGAAGAGTTGTGTCGGACTCCATGTAAGATCTGCAGACTCTAATGAAGAGGCTGCCCTTCCCTTGGGTGTGGTGTGCACAAAAGCATCATATGCTCTTGTTTATATATTTATTTCCCCTTTTCCATGGGTCTCATAAACCCGCCGGATGGTCAGCACAAAGGAGCCAAGATGGAGTTGAATCCCAATCTGTCACGCAGAGGGTGGGTGGGGGAATGCAGGGGGGCTGAGCCAGCCGGGCCTGGCGGGACTCATGTTGTCGCCCTTCTCGTGTGAGGCAACAATGCGCGCCATATGTCGAGGGGTTGGTTGGCAAGCACGTAACAATGGCTTCAACAGACAGGGGTTGGGGGAAGAAATAGGAGTGGCTTTTTTGCAGTTTTTTCAACATGATTAACCCATCTGGGGTCCTGTCAAGTCCAGCCTCCCTTGATCCTGACAAATGTACCCACACGTGCGCTTCACACACACACACACATTAATATCATGCGCTCGCATGCCTGGATGGTGGTGGTGGAAAGGGCCAGAGCCCTGGTGACGCAGTGGTTAAACTGCTATACTGTAGCCCAAAGTTTGTGAGTTCAATCCTGACTAGGGATCAAGGTTGACTATGCTCTATCGAGGTCTTCTTCGTGGTCACTGTGACTCCACACAAATGGGTTTACTGTGCAGTAAGCCCATTCATGTGGATTCACAGGGGGCCACGGAGAAAAAGAACAACAATTACAGGCAAGCAACCTGCCCTTAGGGACTGCGGTGGCTTCGGGGTGAAGATGCTGAACTTGACGACTGGAAGGTCAGCAGGTCAGAAGTTCGAGACCCGTGTGTTGCATGATGGAGTGAGTACCCGTCTTTGTCCCAGCTCCTGCCAACCTAGCAGTTCGAAAGCAAGAAATTGGAAGTAGATAAATAGGGACCATTTCAGTGGGAAAGATAACAGCATTCTGTACACTCCGGTGTCTAGTCATGCCTGCCACGTGTCCACGGAAACATCTGCAAACGCAGACAGCGCTGGCTCTTTGGCTATAAACAGAGATGAGCACTGAGCCCTAGAGTCGGATACGACCGGCTTTCGAGCAAGGGCGACCTTTACCTTTACCCTGTCCTTATAAAGCTCTGGTGGCACAGGGGATAAACTGATGTCCTTCAGCCAAAACATTGTGAGTTCGATCCTGATCAAGGCTCAAGGTTGACTCAGCTTCCTCCATCCAACGCTAATTAACTTGTGAGCCGCCCCGAGAGGACGCTCAGTAGTGCTATGGGGAAGGGGATAGAAATGTGGCTGGTTTGCTTCTTCCATGCCTTCTGGAGGGTGCCGTGAGGCTTCCCGGAATAGGGCCCGGCGACTGAATTATTAATCATTATTAATGACACAAATGCCCGTTTTCTAAGCACAAGAGCGCATGAGGCTGGATTTTATTCTTGTTTCAGTGCGCTGGTTGCTTATGCATCCACCTCGTCTTCCCCACCCCCAAAGAGGGGGACCCCAGGGTGGACCTCACCAAAGATGCTCAACGGGACGATTAATACTTCTTTGTTCCTACGTGACATTTGAAGAATTTACCCTCCTCTCAAAACTCTGAGATTCCCGAGACAATTCCCACTCGACACTGGGTTTCCTTCTATTGCCACATCGTTATTCTGCAGTGGTTCAGTGGTTAAGACACTGAGCTTGACCGCTGGAAGGGTCGGCAGGTCAGCCGTTCAAGACCCGAGCGCTGCACGATGGAGTGAACTCCTGTCTCTGTCAACCTAGCAGTTTGAAAGCAAGACACAGCATTGCAAGGAGGTAAATAGAGACCACTTTGGTGGGAAGGTAAACGGCGTTCCGTGCGCTCCGGCGTCTAGTCAAGCCTGCCACATGACCAGATGCAGACAGCGCTGGCTCTTTCGCTGTAAATAAAGATGAGCACTGAACAAGTGGGACTGCGGTGGCTCAAGTGGTTAAGATGCTGGACTTGGCGACTAGAAGGTCAGCAGTTTGAGACCTGAGTGCTGCACCACGGAGTGAGCTTCTGTCGTCTGTCCCAGCTCCTGCCAACCTACCAGTTTCAAAGCAAGACATTGCAAGTAGATAAATAGTTACCACTTTGGTGGGAAGGTAAACGGCCCAAGGTCACAACCGTGTGAGAATTTGAACCCAGGTTTTACCTGCATTCTGCCAGGTCTTGGCAAAGCAATCCCACTTATATACCGCCCCATAGTACTTAATGGACTTTCTTGGTGGTTCACAAGTTAATTAGCATTTTGCCCCCAACATACTGGGGACTCATTCTAGATATCCTCAGAAGATCAATAAAATGAGTCAACCTTGAGTCCTGGTCAGGATCGAACTCACAACCTTTTGGTTGCAGAGCAGCCGTTTTAACCCTTGCACCGCCAGGGCAATAAATGGTCAGCTCGACAATCATCTGAGGGGGCTACATGATATAAACAGGGGTTCCCAACCTAAGGCCCATGGGCCACATCTGGCCCACGGCCCCATTTCATGTGGTCCTCCCACCCCCTCCAAGGGCATTCAAGAAACAAAATGGACCCCCCCTTTTGAAGCTGTTGGGACAAAATGGCCACCCCTACCATGCAGGCAGGGCACACTGGCCGTCCAGCCCTTGAAGCTGACTGAGAAACTGCGACCCGGCCCACAGCTTGAAAAGGTTGGGAACCCCTGATATAAAATGTGAA